>CAJFCP010000700.1:103648-130639 GCA_904066005.1 Synergus itoensis | reverse complement strand
ATTCCATGAAATCTCATTAAATCTCTTAAAATACCTTAAATTCAATGAAATTTCGTAAAATGTCTAAAAGTTTCTCAAATTACTTAAAATTCCACAAAATATATAGTCAAATTCCTTAAAATTACTTTATAATCCTTTAAAATCTCATAATTTTTCTCCAAAAAATGTAGGATTGGAAAAATTAATGGATTTCAAAAATATGCAAAATAATTAAGAATTTTTAATTTTTGAAATATAAAAACTTGTAATTCCTAGTCTAGTTTTAGAAATGTCAATAAATTTGTAAAATCCTTTTAAATTCCTTAAAATATTCAAAGTCCCATTAAATCCCATTAAAACCCTCAAAATATCTAAAAATCCAATGAAATTTTGTAAAATTCCTTCAAATACCTTAAACGTTTTTAAAATCACTTAAAATTCCACAACATATCTATCGTTAAATATTTTAAGATTTCTCAAAATCCCGTGATCTCTTAAAATTGCTAAAAATCCAATGAAATCTCGTAAAATCCCTTGAATCCCTTAAAAGTCCTTAAAACTATTTAATATCCCTTAAAATATCTGAAAATCCAATGAAACTTCCTGAAATTCCTTGAAACAGCTTTAAAATTTCTAATATTACTTAGAATTATACAAAATATCTGTAAATCCTTTAAAATTATTTAAAATCCCATGAAATCTCGTTAAATGCTTTCAATTATCTGAAAATACAATGAAAATTCTTTATTAGATTTTTAGATTCTTTAAATTTCTTTAGATTCTATAAAACCCCAATAACTGGTAAAATCCCTTAAAATTTCCCTATATCGGAATAAATTTCAATAAATTTTGTAAAATTCACATTCTCTGTCTTAATAATCTTTTTGAGAACGAAAATAGCCTGAAGATTGTTTTCAAATTCAATACATTCACATAATTCGCGCAGTTTCTAAACCAATCAGGTTTTCGACAACAATGTGTTCGATATATTGGTAACATCATTTTTTAAAGATAGGACTTAAATATATATATATTATATATATTTTTTTTAATAATATATTTATATTTTTTTATATATATTTATATTTTTATAATATAAATATTTATATATTTATATATTTATAAATTTATATATTTATATATTTTTTTATAATATAAATATTTTATATTTTTTATTTATATTTATATTTTTTTTAAATATATATATTATATATATATATTTTTTTTTTATTTCTAAACATATTGTTGGATTTGAAACCTGTTTACCAGGTTACAGTTTGGTATTTTTGGTAACTGTCAAAAGTGTCAAAACGTCGAAGAACCGAGTCTTCGCATTTGTCATGACGACGGCGCCAATGGCCAATTGGAAAAAATTGTCTGCAATGCTGGATGATTCCTTGACAGCTTCCCTCGTCTCTTCCTTCCGTTCACTTTTTCATTTTAGGTCGACCTAAATCTTCTCCTAATAATAAATTCATTTTCCTGCACAACTGATATTTTTATACTTATAAAATTATTTTAATTAAACTCCAAATTATGATCAATTCATTATTTTAATTTATCGAGTATAACAAAAAATTGAATTTATTAATAGAAATCATTACGCATATCTTTTTTAGAACAATATTTGAAGGTTACATTATAAGGATGTACATCTCGGTTTAAATTTAAATTATGTCGCAAACTCCAGCAAATTTTCACACCTGTGCATACTCTAATATTTATGTACGTAAATAAAATGTCGCTTATTCCTATAATTTATTATCTTTACATTATGCAAATATCTCCAATGTGCGAAAGCAATGAAATAATAAAACGAGTGAAATCTCATGTCGAAATCGCAGAATTGTATAATTTATTTCTCTTTTTACATGAAACTCTGACGTGGAAATTCTTATTTTTTTTTTTAAACCAAGGCTTCTTTAATTAAGGGGTTATCCATAAATTATTATTTAACACTTTTCCCCCTGTTTTTTACGTAATTTTTAAAAATATTTGTATCATTTACTCATTAAGTAAAATCTGAAAACAATTAAAAGTTTTTTTTTTAAATTATCAGAAAGCTTTGAAATCCCATAACATTGAATTTAATTTAATTTCAAAGATGGCCACATGTCAGGGAAATGTCAGGAAAATAAAAATTAACATAGTAACAATATCTATAATAATAAATTATAGTATATTTAACATATTTTATAAGATTTTCAAGAATTTCGAGGAATTATAAAGAATTTTCAGATATTCTCTGAGATTCTATATAGGTTTCTAAGGATTTCAAGAAATTTACGAAATTTTGACATTTTTTGGTGATTTTAAGAGATTTTAATGTTTCTCATGGAATATAAAAAAAATTGCAAAAGATATTTTTGATTCCTAAAGATTTTGGGAAATTTTTAAGAATTTCATGAAATTTCAAGTGTTTTTAAGGGATTTAAAATATTCTTGTGGAATTTGAAGATATTTCAGCAAATTTCTAGGAATATTTTTTAGATTTTAGGGAATTTTAAAGTTCCTTATTGAATTTTAAAGGATTTCATCAGATTTTTATGATTTTTAAAAGATTTGATGGAATTTTAAGGAATTTCAATATTCTTTATGGAATTCAAAAAAAATTTTAAAAGGTATTTTTGATTTTTAAAGGATTTTGAGAAATTTTAAAGCAGTGGCGTAACTATGTAGTAGCGAAACCCCGCATTACGGGGAGGCCTCCATAGAAGGCATAGAAAAAATAAATTTCACTCTGTATTTCAATTTTTATTGTTAAAATTTTAATTTATTCAAAAATTTTTTCTTTTTATTTTCAAAGGGGCCTCCTAAAAATTTTTGCGAGGGGGGCCTACAATTTTTAGTTACGCCACTGTTTTAAAGGATTTCATGTAATTTTATAAAAATTTTGATTTCCTATTAAATACTATGAATTTTTTCCAAAAATTTAAAAAAATTGCAGAATTATTAGTGACACATAAATGTAAAGCCTGTATTTAAAAAACGGTACCATACGAAATTTTCGAATAAAAAAAAAAAATATTGGCAGGACTTTTTATCGACTCAGGAAATTATTGAAGACAATAAGATTGTTAAGAGATCTCACTGTTATAAACTCCCTAAAATCTATTACATAATTTATGGACAGCTTCTGAAAGAAATTAATTAAAATGAATGAATCTATTTATATTTTGTTTTTCCGCTCAAGTAAATAGATTCACAGAAAATACTCGAATTATATAAAAACAACACAATTCTACTTATTGCGGATGACTGAGTGAGGGTTTAGTTTTCAAGTGAATGCGTATGATGTTATATAGACTCGCATTGGATATTTCGTGTCGCTACGAGGGAATATACGCAACCCTATCTACTCGAACCAACCGCAGAATATCAGCGAGCATATCCAGATAATCCTCCTGGCCCATTGATATGCTGATGGCAGAACTTGTCGCGTGAAATTGCCACCCGGTATACATTGTTCGATTCGATTCCGTTGGCCCTTTTTAGCTCTTTCTTCTCCAAACTCAATCCTATCGTTGCCTCACAGCGATTTAATATGAAATGTTTCCGCGATTCAGCTTGATTGACTCATTCCTCATCCCAATGTAAAAAAATATTAAAACATTCGAGAAACAAAATATTTAGGACACCCTAAACTCATGCTCCCGTGTGGAAATATCGACTGAGGCCAGACTGGGTTCCAGATAGTTTGCCCAAGTACCAACTGGGGCCCAACTGGGATTTCTAAGTGGGGCCCATTTTGGGTTGTAACGCTCATATCAACTAAAACCCATATTAGAGGAAATTAGTTGGGCCCAAGTTGGGCAATATTTTTTCTACCTAGTTATTATTTGGTCTGAATGTGGACTGACCAATTAACAATAAAATATTAAAATTGATTAATCTTTATGTTAAGTATATTATAAAGAAAACTTGTTTTTGCACAAACAAGATTTATTGCTTTTTTTAATCTTTACATATGAACGGATCGATATATTTAACAAATGAACAAATTATGGATTAATTATAATTAAACATATTTAAAACATGAACCAATCGATATCAAATCTTAAATTTAACTATTCTTCGTCGCTTCTAAGCTAGATAAAAACTTAAGTATAAACTAAACAGTGACTGGCTCTAGAGACTTTAATTTTAATAATTCAGGAATATGAATTATTGAAAAAAGTGCAGTATTAATCACACTTTGCATTTATTTAATTATATAATGAAAACAATCGAATCTCTTTAATTTTTTTTTTCATATTTGGGTCTCCCACCCGTGTAGAAATTTCCAAACCTGGCCCAGATCGGTGATGAAACGCCCGGCCCGATCAGGCCCCGATCCGGCCAGGTTTGGCCAGGTCTGGGCCTGGTCGGGACGTGTGTTTCATCCCCGGTCTGAAATCCCCCGATCTGGATCCAATCGGGGCCAGATACCCCAATCTGGGCCCGATCGGGGCCACAGCAAAATTTCTACTCGGGCAGTTTGGCGCACATTAGCGCCCAATTATAGTATGGGCTAATTTGGGCACATTTCCACACGGGCTACTCTGTATTTACAAGGAGAAAACTTATTGGCCAAACTGTATTTGAAAGTTTCGTAAAATAAATTCGGTTACTATTAAAAAAATATAAAAAAATTTCATCGATACCCGTGCAGAAATTCCCAAACTTGGCCCAGACCGGTGATGGAACGCAGAACCAGACCGGGTCCAGATCTGGCCCGATCGGGCCCAGACCTAGCACGATCGTGCCAGATCTGGGCCAGGTCTGGTTCTGCGTTCCATCACCGATGTGAAATCATCCGATCTGGGCCCGACAGGGGCCACAGCAAAATTTCTACCCGGGTATCAGTATCAGGACTCGAACCCCCCGAGTAGAAATTTTGCTGTGGCCCCGATCGGGCCCAGATTAGGGAATTTGGCCCCGATTGGGCCCAGATCAGGGGATTTCAAACCGGGGATGAAACACACGGCCAAACCAGGCCCAGACCTGGACAAACCTGGCCGGTCGGGGCCCGATCGGACCGGACGTTTCATCACCGATCTGGGCCAGGTTTGGAAATTTCTACACGGGCCAGGACATCCAGGGGGACGATTGTGTAACTTTTCACTTCCACTTCTTCCACTTTCACTTTCATTTTTTGATTTTCACTTTTTTCAAATACGCATGAATGTCAATTTTGACATATTAAACGTCACTGAAGAATTTTAAGCGGTTTGCCTATTTATTTCTTATTCTTCGTTTTCTAAATTTTCAAGTTTTTCAAATTTTGCGTGAAAACGACAAATAAGAAATAAATATATGTGAACCGCTTACAATTCTTCAGTATTGGATTAAAGTTTCAGACTGACGATTTTTTTTACATTTATTGGAATAAAAATATCAAAAAATGTTTTCATTATTCCCAGAAGTCAAAATTTTTATTTATTTACTAACAGAAGCTTATCCAGCGTTGCCTGGAATTTTTAGAAATTTCATAGGATTTAAAGAAATGTTAAAGAGACTTTAAAGGATTGCAAAAGGTTTTTTTTAGAGATTGCACAAAATTTCAAGACATTTTAACTGATTTTATCGAATTGAAGGAATTTGGGATTTTGATATATTTATATTATATATTTTAAATGATTTTAAGACATTTACAGAAGTTAAAAATGTTTTTAAAGAATTTCAAGTAATTTTCAGGGATTGTCTTTGACTTCCTCTACATTAGAAACAATTCTTCAAAATTTCTTAAAATCACTTAAAATGTCTTGAAACCTCAACCCGAGTAGAAATTTTGCTGTGGCCCAGATCGGGCCCAGATTGGGGAATCTGGCCCCGATCAGGTCCAGATCGGGGGATTTCAGACCGGGGATGAAACACACAGCCCGACCAGGCCCAGACCTGGCCAAACCTGGCCCGATCGGGTCGGGCGTTTCATCACCGATCTGGGCCAGGTTTGGAAATTTCTACACGGGAAAATTTTGAGACTCTCTTGAATTCTTTTTAAATCCATTGAAATTCCTTAAAATTATTTGACCAGTTGAAATCTCTTAAATTCCTTGAATTTCCTTAAAATTACCTTGAAATCTTGTGAAAATCTCTTGAAAATTCTTAAACTCTTTTGAACTCTTTTAAGAATGCCTTTGAATTCCTTATTGTCAAATGAAAATCTTTAATATTTTAAAATCTCCTAAATAATTAACTTAAAGTCTCTATAAAATTCTTGAATTCTTTTCTTGAAATTCAATTAAGTCACTAGATATCCCTTAAAAACACGAGAAACTCCTGGTAAATTTCTGTTAGTAAATAAATAGAAATAAAATGGTTTTGAAAAATGTGCTTTATACTCTTCTTTCAATAAGTGTAAAAAAAAATAAATATTATAAATAAAAAAAAGTGAATACCAAAAAGTGAAAGTGGAAGTGAAAATTCACATATATCGCCCCTGAGATTTGAAATTCAACAGATACATTTGTTAAAAATTTAACTACTTTTCGTTGAAAATTCCAATATTTAATCGATAATTCATGTTTTGATTGAAAAGTAAACTATTTTTGGTTGAAAATTCAACTATTTTTATAAAAATTCAGTTTTTGATTGATAACCAATTTTGGGATACTTTGGAATTATTTTTAGTATTTGTAAAACTAATTTACATGAAACCCACAGCTTTCTTTGTTTTCCTCACATTCCAAAACTATCTGATTTTTGCAAAAAAAAAAAAGTTTACAAGATTTCATCCTTATTTACATGTTTCGCTTATTTGTATGTGAATCATCTGAATCATTCAGAATCAGATGTTCAAAGAATTCGGTTCAGCTTTTTTAATGTGAAATCTACTCTTCCATCTTATTTTTCTGCATTTTGCAGTTTTGCAGCACAGCGGTTGGCAGAGTCTGCATCGTGTCTCACGTCGACATAATTCGTCGGTTTATGCTTTCCCTTGATAGCAGGGCGAGGATATGACGAACATCCACGCCAATGTTCAACAGAAAGATAACAAACACGGTTGCAGGCATGTTATGCGCTTTACTTCTAGAGCAACGAAATCCTCATCCTTGAATTTAACCCCCCCCCTCTTTTCTTAACTCCCTTTATTTTTCCATCTATTCCACCGGAAACTATACTCTGAATCTCGTTACCACCCTTAATCAGCAATTTACCTTCGTATGTTAATTAATTTACCCAGTCTTGTATCTTCACTATGCAATTTTCCTCATCTAGATCCATAAATAGTAAGACATAAATAAGTAAGATCCCTGTGAAGTTCCCACTATTAAACATTTTTTTTAGGAGTTTTTAAAATTTTTTTAAGAGAGAAATTTTTTTAGAGTTTTGAGTTTCGTTTCAATAGTTTTTGAGTTCTTGATATAAGTTTTAGGAATAGTTCTGACCTTTAAAGCTTGAGAAAATCTATTTTTATTTTTATAAACGGTTTATAGTTTATTATATATTTATAGTTATAATATATTATTATATTATTATTATAATATATTTATATTATATATTTATAGTTTATTTTTATAAACTTAGAAATTTTGATGGTATATGGATTGCTGTCCAGTCCCAGATCTGGGCCAGATCTGACATCAGACTGCCAGAAAATTTTTCCACACGGGGGTTTTTGAATATAAATTATTTATATCTAGTGCGAATCAATTGATGAATCATTGCTAATCCTCATGAATCCATTTTCACTTATTCCCTATTTGTTTATTCAATTCAAATTCAAATTTAATAAATTTTTAAACAGTTACTAAGCTATTGGATAACTTTCCTGGATAGTTTCTTCATTTATTCTAGGTATTTAGAATTAAATCGTGTAGTGTTTTAAAGTTCTCGGTAATTTATGTATTGTCCTTTTCTTTCCTATGGCGCGATCTTTGGCTAGAAAAAGATGTATGGGTTGAGCAGAACTCTCATCAGAATTCCCGAAAATTTTAAAATTTTGAAAATCGAAATTTTTGGGTATCTTTAAAGTCCCGTGGAATTTTGGATTTTGAGTTGATCGAAAAATGATTTTTTTGATAGAATTTTGGTAGAACTCTTTGGGGGAGAAACAGAACTCTGATCAGAACTCCCGGAACTCTTAAAATTTTGAAAATCGAAATTTTGAATGTCTTTAAAGTCCCATAGAACTTTGGATTTTGAGTTGATGGAAAAATGGTATAGGATTTTTCGATAGAACTCTTTGGGGGAGTTAAAAAAAAAACTGGAACTTGTGAAAAAAAATTTTCTATATGATATTGTAATTTTCAAAATGCTGTAATTTTTTGGATTTTGAATTTTTCGAAATTTCTTTTTTTCAGAACTCTATAACTCATTCAGGTAAACAAAATGGCGCGAAGAAAAATTGATTTTTGAAAAAGTCCGGGGACAGGTATTTTTTTTCGAAATTTCTTTTTGGGGGTAAATTCGCCGAAACTATTTTTGAAAAGCAACAGGAACTCTAGATCTACCCAGAATTACGAAAAAAAAATTCACTTTTCAAAAGTGGGGGGGAGCCATTTATAAAAATTGATTCCTAAAACCTATCAGGAACTCTGGAACTATTGAAACGGAATTGGAGAAAAAAATTAATTAACAAAACGGCAGCAATTTTTCTGAAAATATTCAAATTCGATTTTCTCAAAAACCCTAGCTTTTTCTTTTATTAAAATTTTTTTGCTAAATTGTTACTTATATGAGGAAGAAATCTTGTGAATTTAATGCTTGCTAAACTATTTTTCTCGTCAGAACAATTTTTTTCTGAAAATTTATTTTATTATTATAAAATTTTTTTTTAAATTAATTTTAAACTCTAGAACTATATTAAATCAACTCAGAACTTTTGAAAAAGTGCACTTTTTGAAAAGTGTCAGGGAACGTGAAGTTAGCCCCCCATTTTTGAAAATCGATTTTTTTGCCCTTTAAAAGCCAGAATTATTGTTAAAACTTATCAGAAATTCTAGAACTATTGAGGAGAGACTCAGAACTCTAAAAAAAATTTCGAATTTTTAATAGTAGGGGTGCAACTTCACAGGAATATAAATAAGATTTAAATAAAGCCTTGTCAAGGTTTAAAACAAGTTTATTGAAAAAAAGTGCTCTGCATCGAGCATGGCTAAAAATTGATGTGAGAAAGTTATGTATACTTCTCTTGATTATATACAAGTGAATCGTATTAACACATGTTTTAGGCTTATTAGGGAATGTTAGTTATGCCTGTCACCTAATCCTTCAAAAAGATTGGATGCGGATCCATACGTTTTTAAGATTTAGTCGCAGGTTGCCACAGTTTCTTTTTTGCGATGATAACTGTCTCAAAACCGTCGGATACGTCTCGCTATGAGTGTAGTTTTATACATTTGACTTCGTGGGTCGAAAGGTCTTGGGAATTAAGTTTCAATATGTATAAATACACGAACTATTATAGCAATGAGAGTCGTATGAAAACTGAGACAAACCTTTAGGGTGTAATGCCATAAAGTTTCAGTTTATAAACTGAATCGACTCAGATATTTAAAACTTCAATATTTTAGAAACAAAATGTCTTTAAGATACTGATTATGCTTGAAGTTGTAATTAATAATCATTAATATTGAAAGAAATTCGTGGAGTAAATATAGGAAATTTTTCTCAATAAGTATTGCCGATAAATTAAAAGAATATCGTTTCCAAAATAATTCGCCTTGAAAAATGTAAATATTGTTTCGTTGTACAGCTGCAACAAAATCACTCATCTGCGAAGCAGCTGTAGATAATAAAGTCAAAAAGTTTTTAAAGGAAATGCAATAATTTTTTTTTAGATTGCAAAATTAAGAATTACGGCAGTTTTGGAAAAAATAGTACCTAATACTAATTTTTTAACAGTGAGATCTCTTAACAATCTTATTGTCGATTAATTATATTTCCTGAGGCGATAAAAAGTCCTGCTAGTATTTTTTTTTTTATTCGAAAATTTTGATACCGTTTTTTAAATACAGGCTTATCTTAACATTTACGTGTCACGAATAATTTAAGCTATTAAAATTTGTAATTTTTTATTATGAAGTAATTTTGAATAATTTTTTTTTTCATAAGAGCTTAGTTTTTTTTATCTCTGGCCAGAAAATTTACTTTGTGAATGTTAAGTTGTTTGCACCGTTAAAAGGGAATATACGTGTAAGTATTACAAGCAACCCATAGCACATTAAAGCAATAATAAACACATCTTCTTTATCTTTCCACAATCTTAAAATCTTCATTATCACAAATCGAGAGATTAGGCCCTTCGGCACGTATTATCAAGTGAAAATTTTCTCAATAATCTCACTGATGATAATCCTCTCACCTTCCGAAAGATAATGATCATGGAATTTAGATAATATTACTTGTCTGCAGCAGTGGAAATTTATCTTGTATACTTATTTCGAGAATTAACACTCTACATATGTTACTGTAGGTATATATATATATATATATATATATATATATATATATATATATATATATATATATATATATATTGTGTCCTATTGTATATGAGACGTGTCGAATTATATTATTATTACGCAAGAAAGAAGTTTCGCGTTCCATAACAAAAGGTAAAAGAAATAATTAAAGTCCTGAAACAGAACATCAACAAAAGACAATTAACTTTCACTGAAACTTCAAAAGGTGTATTCTCATTGGCTCCAGGGCCTGAAGCTTTGTGAATTGAAACTCCAATATATTTGGTGGCTCTTGTCGCTGCATTTAAATTAAAATTAGACGCCTCGCGAAAACACCAATTATCGATTTTGACTAACTTATTATATACCCGCGCAACTCGACATGAATATTCAATCAGCCTTTAAAAGTGTTGCGATGCGCTTAACTTAGTATTTTGATTACGGAATAATCCCTAAAATATCAATTTCACAAATCTCTAAAAGATATCGTAAAAGAAAAATCTATACACTTATAAGAATTAAGATAATAATTAAAATTTGTCTTTTTTTTAAGATACCAAAGGTTTAAGATACCAAAGGTGTAAAACAGCAAAGGTTTACCACACCTTAAGCAACATATTGTTTCAAATCGGTTTTTCTTGATAAATATATAAAATATATAAGTGTAACAGTTGTTATATATACAAATAACAGCTGCACAATGAAGATTAATCATAATAGAATACTTATGAACTATTCAACAGTCATAGAAAAGGGAACTTTTTAAAGCAGAAGCACAATCCTTATTTTAAAGTGCAATGTCATGTTCGATGTATAAAAAGTGGTTCAATGAACGAAGGTATTCAGACTGAGTCTGAGATATGACTAGGTTTCCGAAGATCCAGCAACTTCCTGAGATAGAGGTGTCTTCGAGTGTTTTCGCAAGGCGAGAGTCGAACTCTTGGAAAAACAGACGCCAAATTGAATCCCCCTTAGTATATAAGAACGCGTGCTTCACTCTATCCTCGCCTGTAACTCTCGAGTCTTTCGTAAATGTCCATAGAATTTCGTTCATCAAATGGTGCATCATCAAACCAAAGCAATTATATAAGTAATTTTCATCGCAGACGCGTACAATATTTTCTTCTTCCATAATTAGATCAATTACCTTTAACATTATCAATTATCTATAAAACATTGAATAATTTTAACTGATTCGACATTTAGACAATTCAGTTCGTCTCTTAACGCATAATTAAATCAATGTTATAATGAAAAATATTTCACTTAAGAAAGTGTACATTGCAGTACAGCGCACTCTAAAATCTGGACTGCATCTTGGACATTAATTTATTCACTGCACTTTAATTTATTCATCTTATTCGCCCAAATTAATATATTCCACATATTCTCTCTCCCCTAAAAGTCTAAATTCTAAATACCTCCTCAAATCGTGAAGTTTCATCCGGAAACTGAAAAATCACCACACTAAAATCTCCACAATTCCCTCACCTTCGAATTCTGCGGATTCTGCAGGAATAAGAAGAACCGCTTTACTCGTTCAATCGTGAAAGAGAAGAAAAAGAACACTTTTCGAGTCTTCACTCACACTCCGGACCAGAAAGCACCAGTAGCCAAATTCTCTCTCTCTCTCTTTCTTATCTCATCCGCTATTTCATTTTCTTTCTCTCCCACACTCTCTGTTCCTCTCCCTCTCTCTCGCTCGTTTTTTTTTCTCTCTCACTCATCTGCTCTCTAGTCGCTATCGTGGTGAATTGAAGGCGTGACATAGCGGAATACATCTTCCGCTGCTAACGCTTCCAAAGGGGCTTCACGCCTCCCTTATTAATCCCCTAGGAACGAGCACCCTCCATTGGTTCCCCCAACAAAGTGGGAGTGGTTTCCCTACATTCAGCCAGTTATCTCCGACCATATTCCCCTACTTTCCATCATCTCGTCAGCACTTTTCTCCGATTTTTCGAAGCTGAGCGCGTGGCTGCTTGCGCATCCCTAGAATACACTCCGCTCTCAGCGAGAGACCCAGAACGAGGTCCCCAGTGTGTTTTTACTCCGGGTTGAGTAAACGCGCCGCTGTTGTGTATCATAATATCGCGTGCACGCGGTTTTACGTGTTACCATCAGAAACACGTCGACCTGTTCGAATCCATGCATCCTGCATCCTCGGAACTTTGTTCACTTAACTTTGTTCGAGTACTGTCGATAAAGCAAAGCAGATCCTCCCCATGCGACAAGACGTCTATCTTGAATCTTCAATCTTATGTGCTACGTGTTGGTGCTTCTCAACATTGATTCTTGATGTGAACGGAATTGACGAAATCGGAACTCTTCGATAGTGGCTTTAAAACAACAGTGGGCTCTAAAACAATAGTGGGTTCTAAAACAATAGTGGGTTCTAAAACAATAGTGGGTTCTAAAACAATAGTGAACTCAGGACGTACAAGTGTGTGACGTGTTCTTCAAAGCTTACTTAAAAAAGTGCTCCTCATTACTGTGATATTCTATAAAATTAACCCTTCGTCGAAATTCTCCGAAATTTATTGACTCAGTGTATGTTGTTGTGAGTTTACTATTGTTGGTTTAGCTCTTGGTTACAGCTCTGATTACAACTCTAGTTACAACTCTAGTTACAACTCTAGTTACAACTCTAGTTACAACTCTATTTACAACCCTGGTTATAATTTTGCTTACAGTTCTGGCTACAGTTCTCCTACACATCAATTTACCATTACGATTTTATTACCATTCTTGATAATAACTGTCCATCCCTATTATCCCCATAAATTCCGGAGACTTCTAATCCCCTGATCCCAATAGACCATCGAAGACCTGACGTAATGCCTCAGGTCTGAACACCTTCGACAAATACCCCATCATTATCCAGAACATTTGAATCTATTCAGCAAATCGCAAAATGCACACCCTTTTCGGAGAACAAAACGCCTACTACCGGCACGCGACGGCCGTCCCGGTAGGTATGGGAACACCTTCTTACCCAAGCGTCGGCGCTTCACCCGGATATTACGAACAATACCGCTACGGGGGTTATGCGACGGCTGCTGGATACCAAGTCACGGGGATTTCCCAACAGCACTTTCACCACCCGGGAAAGGACATGGTAAAGCCACCTTATAGCTACATCGCCCTTATTGCTATGGCAATTCAGCACGCCCCTGATAAGAAGATCACCCTAAACGGGATCTACCAATACATCATGGAGCGCTTTCCCTACTACAGAGAGAACAAACAAGGCTGGCAGAATTCCATTAGACACAATCTGAGCCTTAACGAGTGTTTTGTGAAGGTTCCTAGGGATGATAAGAAACCAGGGAAAGGTAGTTACTGGTCCCTGGATCCGGACAGTTACAACATGTTCGACAATGGATCGTACCTGAGAAGACGGAGACGTTTCAAGAAGAAGGATGCTCTGAAGGAAAAGGAGGAAGCGATGAAGCGACAGGGATTGGTGCAGGAAAAACGGGTTGATGACAAAGCTTTGAATCATATCTTGCCATCTTCTGACAATTCCTCCAAGAAGGTCATGGATAGTGGACTGTGTAAGCCGAAGAGGGAACCAATCAATGATCCGAGTAGTTCGCATTGTATGATTAGCAAATATGCTCATAGTCCCATTCAGGAGAACAAGAATTCCAGTACAACACAAAGCGTTATTCAGAGTGCACTGGGTGCGCATTCAGTGCATCAGGTGCACCAGGAACCTATCCAGGATGTGTCGATGGGTTTGGACCCATCAAGCTTTAGTGTTGATGCGCTGATGACGAATCGGGAAAATGGTTCGCTGATGAACAATTCTACGAGGGATCATCAGCATCATCAGCATCACCAACATCATCATTCCCATCTTCCTCATGGGCTTCAACATCCACATGGACATCCACATTCCTTAATGTCTGCGTCGAGGGACACAATGGGACCCGTCGGTACCAGGGATCTTTCTGTAGCCACTACTACGGCCACTACCACTGCCACTGTTGCAGCTATGATGGCTTCCTCAGGGTATGCACACGTTAACACTCCGAGGGGAAATTCTTCGCCACCTAGTACCGTCTATTCTCCTTATTGTCCTTCCGGTTATATTATGGATCATGCGGAATATAATTCGACGACGAGGAATCATAATAATGCTGGTCACACGCAGTGGTACCAGGAAGCTGCTAGTCCTGATCCGGCTACCATCTACCAGGAGACTCAATCTCCGAGCTGTCAACTTTACAGGTCATTATAGAGATTTTAGTCCCTGTTACAGCTGCCACAGTCACTTTAGTCAACATTTATAAATTTTTGCTTCCTCGTTGAGGAAGCTTTGTAGTCGTTACACTTTCCAATATTTTTAAAATGGTTTAAGGGGTTAGGCCACTCTAGAGGCCGAAAAAATAGGCTTTTTTTGGATTTTTTTTCTAGAAATACTACAAAATAAATCGAGATTCCAATTAAGGATATTTATTATATATATAAACAACTGAATACAAAATTTTTTTTGAAGGGATTCATTTCAAAATGGCGGCTGTGCAGCATTTTTCCGATGACGTTTTCGTTTTTTCAAGGCTCACGGCCGGACAAACAGCTCCTGTAATTTTTGAATTTCAATTAGCCAATTTTTTTTTTTATTTTATACACTAACTGCTAGAGAAGTACATAGGTTTTTTTCGATATTTAAATTTTTGGCCAAATGGCGCACTTCCAAAGTGAAAAGTGAAAAATTTTCTTGAAAAATCAGATAATTGTTAATAACAAATGAACTATGCAATTTAAAAAAAAATCCTACGTGCTTCTATAAACAATATATTTTTCAAGATATATTCAAAATTTCAAGTAAATCGGTTGAAAATTGTCTGAGTTATGTTTCCGGCCAACTCAAAAAATACAGTTTTGAGATAAACGCGTTTGAAGTTTTGAGTAGTAGAAAATCATGAATAATTTTTTAATACTCATGGCGATTCAATGGTCTTCTTCGAGACGCTTTTGGTCTCTTGCTGTTACCACATGCCGTTTTTCATCCTTTCTTTCCACTGTACACCACTTTATCACTCATTGTAAAAATAAATTAATAATTATACAGGTGAAAAAAATTAAATTTCACAGAAGTATCGATAAAAAGACCAGGGGGCCTTGTACTAAAATTCAAAAACCGTGTACTTAGAAATTTTTCTCGACTATAATGTTTTGGCACATCATTTTTGAGGTCTTAAGGGACAATTTAAAACAAAAAAAAATCGATTTTTCGAAAATTCTAGAGTGGCCTAACCCCTTAATTAAACTTTCCTCACTTGATAAATGTCTAATACAACATTCTAATCAATTTTCCGGATGTATGTGTGTGGATGTGTCTGTGTGTGTATGGATGTCGCCATTTTTTGTCGCCCTATTAACTTAAAATAAATAGATAAATAAATAGATAAATTGATGAAATTTGTAGGGTATATTGGCACCACCAATATCTCAAAACGTGCCAAAGGATTTTTCAAAATATTGAATTTAAAAATTTTTATGTAGATTTTGAATTTTTGAAAAATTGATTTTTCGACAATAACTTCTCAAATAATGAAAATTCAAAGCTTATGTAAAGAAAAGAAAGATTCCTTTCGTCGAGACGAATCGATTGACGTGTGTGATTAATGGATTTAATTGAATTTAAAGAAAATTATGATTATTTTTAATTTTGAAAATTTTTAATTTTTCATATATTAGTTCAAATAAAAACACTAATCCTACAGGTCAGTCGATTCGTCACGACGCAAGGAATCTATGAATGATGAGGTCGAAAAATTCTTTGTTTCGAGAAAAAAGAATTATATATATTTTTAAATATTTAAGAAAATCGTTAATGCTTCCTCTATGAGGAAGCAAATTCATTTACAACTTCATCATAATCTCGTGTAGAAATTTCCAAACCTGGCCCAGATCGGTGATGAAACGCCCGGCCCGATCGGGCCCCGATCCGGCCAGGTTTGGCCAGATCTGGCTCTGGTCGGGCCTTGTGTTTCATCCCCGGAAGTGAAAACCCCCGATCTGAACCCGATCGGGGCCAGATACCCCAATCTGGGCCCGATCGGGGCCACAGCAAAATTTCTACTCGGGATGAGGAAGCAAAGTGCTCAAAAAATGAGCACAAAAATTTAAATATAGTTAAATTGTAACACCCGAGATCGGATTCACAGCTATTTTTTTTTAGTTTTTTTTATTTGTATGTAACAGATGGTTAAAAACTTCATATTTTGTGTATTGTGAGTTGATGGTCATGAATCTGATAACAGAAATACCCGGAAATGCGATTTCAAAAGTAAAAACAGTAGAAACACCAAGACCACGATTGTAGAATTGTTTTCACTTTATTTGGATAAATATTTTTATACTTATAGATAATTTTGATAAATTTGATGAGAAAAAGTTTCAGATTTGGTTTAAAAACGGTTTCAGTATAAGATAATGTTTTTAAAAGTAGAATATTGGTAGAACATGATAAAAAAAAAAGGATACCCCAGGAATTGTATTAAAATTTTTTTAAACTGATATAGTAATTCAAAGTTCGGACCTGATTGTAAAATTTGGTCCCCTTTTAAATTGTAAGGGGTTCATCACTTGAATTTGAAACCAGAGTGAAACTTTTTGAATTTTAAGAGATTGTTAGGAATTTCAAAGGATTTCGTGGAATTTAAAAAGATCTCGATTTCAAGAGATCTAAAAATTTTTAAAGGATATCAAAAGATTTTAGAAAATTTGAATGCATTTTATTTGGGTTTCTATTACTAGATTTAAAATTTGCAACCCGGAATTTGGTGTTCCCTTGTTTAAGACTACCTTTCCATTTTACTTTTTGGACCATTATCTTATTTTTTTATAGAAAATAATGAATTTAGAGAAAAAATCTGTGCAAGAGATATATTGTTTTAAGAGCTACAAGTCTTGTCTGAAGCTTTTTTTTTCTTAAAGCAATATTTTTCGAAATAAAGTGTAATTAATTACTTTCATTTTTTTAAAATACATTATGCTGTGGCAACCTCTTTTCAAAATCATATAGAAATACTTCTTATACTAAAAACACGATATTATTGGTGATACGAGGTCAAAGAAGTGATTCAGATGTTAGTCAACTTTTCTTTGATTGACAATAGGCTATAATTGCAAAATCAGTGTTGATTCAAATGCGAAAAAACACAAGAATTTGAATAATTTCGCAATAATTAACAGTGATTAGTTAATTATTAATTTAACTAATTATTAATATTAATTATTAATATTATTAATATTTTTTTTAATAATTATTAATTATTAATATTAATTAATTATTAATTTTGTATTTAGTTTAGTGATTTCCGTCTAAAGTATGAGATTCACTGTAACAAACCTTTGTCCGTCTTTCATATATGTAATTCTAAGAAATAGACTAAATATGTAGTCCATTTATTAAAATTATAAAAAGAGATTAACCACTTGAAAAAAGTATTTTTCAAAATGGTTTTCAAAGAGATCAGAGAAATTGTTTACGGGCTGAGTTGTCAACTAAATACTGAAGTATACTAATTTTTTCCTATTGGTTTATTTTATCGCAAGGGCCTAAAGAGCGATTTGGAGCGAGCGTCAAATACATACGCCCTGACACTTAGCGCATGTGTTTGCTACATTTCTCTCCACGTTTCGCTTGATCTATATGCGCTCATGTCGTTTAAAATACCCGAATATTCGTTGTTTCGTCAGTGAAACAAGTACCAGAACAATTTTAAGCAACTCATACTATTTTTACAAAAGTACAGTAGGAACTTGTCCAAGTAATTTTTTCGAGGTATCTTTTCCTAGTACCTTTCCAAGTACTTTTTCCCAAATACTTTTCCTAAGTACTTTTCCCTAATACCTTTTCAAAGTACTTTTTACAAGTTATTTTCCCCAGTACATTTTTCAAGTAATTTTTCTAAGAACTTTTTCCCTAGTACCTTTTTCAAGTACTTTTTGCAAATGCCTTTTCCTAATATATTTCCTAAGTACTTTTTCTTTAGTACCTTTTCCAAGCATTTTCCCTGGATTTTTCTCTAGACCTTTCCAAGTATATCCATTTCCAAGTACTTTTTCTAAGTACATCTGTGTGATATACTTTCTAAGTAATTTTTCCAAGTACTTTTTTACAAGTAACCTTTCCGAGTATTTTTTCCCAAATAATTTTCCTGAGTACTTTTCCCTAATCCATTTTCCAAGTACATTTCCCTAGTACAATTTCCAAATAATTTTTCTAAGATTTTTTGCCTTAGTGCTTTTTTCAAGTACTTTTTGCAAGTACTTTCCCTAGTATATTTCCTAAGTACTTTTTCTTTAGTACCTTTTCCAAGTACCTTTTGCAAGTACTTTTTCTAAGTACCTCTGCGTCATATATTTTCTAAGTAATTTCTCCAAGTACTCTTTCCAAGAATTTTTCCCAAATAATTTTCCTGAGTACTTTTCCCAAATAATATTCCTGAGTACTTTTCCCTAATACCTTTTCCAAATACTTTTTAGAAGTACCTTTCCCCAGTACATTTTCCAAGTAATTTTTCTAAACACTTTTTCCCTAGTACCTTTTTCAAATACGTTGTGCAAGTACCTTTTCCCAGCACCTTCTCCAATTACTTTTCCAAATAGTTTCCTTTGTATCTTTCCAATCACTTTTTTCGAGTACCTATCGTAAATAATTTTTCCAGTATCTTTTCTAAGTACCTCTGTGTAATATATTTTTTAGTAATTTTCCAAATACTTTTTTTTACAAGTACTCTTTCCAAATACTTCTTCCCGAATACTTTTCCTAAGTACTTTTCCCTAATACCTTTTCCAAGTGCATACTTTTTACAAGTACCTTTCCCCAGTACATTTTACAAGTACAAGTACAGTAAAAGTAATTTTTCTAAGAGCTTTTTCCCTAGTACCTTTTTCTACCTTTTCCAAATGCTTTTTACAAGTACCTTTCCCCAGTACATTTTCCAAGTAATTTTTCTAAGCACTATTTCCCTAGTACCTTTTTAAAATACTTTTTGCAAGTACTTTTTCCCAGTACCTTCTCCAATTACTTTTCCAAATAGTTTCCTTTGTACCTTTCCAATTACTTTTTTCGAGAACCTTTCCCAAATAATTTTTCCAGTACCTTTTACAAGTACTTTTTGCAAGTTCCTTTCCCTAGTATATTTCCCAAGTACTTTTTCTTTAATACCTTTCCCAAGTACTTTTTTTAAGTACCTCTGCGTAATATATTTTCTAAGTAATTTTCCCTAGTACTTTTTTCGCAAGCACCCTTTTCAAGTATTTTCCCTAGTACCTTTCTAAGTACTTTTTGCAAGTAATTCTCCGTAATAGCTCATACTATTTTTACAATATTATTTAAAGCCAAGAGGGTAAATTGATGGTTTGTTACAGTATTCTCAATAAAATTATATATTCATTTTTATTGCAAGAGATAAATAAAGTATTTGAATCTTTTCTTAACCAACAATTGAAGGTTTCTATCGAAGACCTTAGTTTTAATATTAGATTTGTACTTGTAATTTTTCTGAATAATATTGAAGCATATTTTGACATTTTTTTTTACAGATCAAGCCCGCCAACGCCTCTCTCCTCAGGTGCAGCACCTTCACCACCTCTTTATCACAGATATTATCAGGACTGCAATGCTGTAAATTCAAGTGGAAATTTACCAATCACGTTGCATAAATACTGAGAATACCCAAACTCAAGGTCTGATCAAGACCTTGAAGGGACTACTAGTCAGTATGACCCCAGCCATGTTTTCGTAAAACAAGAATGGATTCCCTCATCGGAGGAATTATCAAAAGAGTGGAACTGAAATCCGTCAATCAATGTTACAGTTTTACAAATTTTTTGTTTAACTTGATTTTCATTTGATCCAACGCAAATAATTATTATTATTCTTTTCTTATTGATCTCAATTCTTGTCGCTGAAATTTTGTGAAAAGATCCACGTGAAATACCATTTCCAGCTGTACAATTTCCAGCTATACAATTTCTTTATATTTTTTTGAAATATTTCATTAAAATATTTCCACCTAAATATGTCGCAACAACAAAAAAAATTGTTCCAAAAATTGTTTCGAAAATTGTTCCAATATTCTTTATTGTAATTTGAAAAATTACAAATTCTTTTGTACGCTCTCAACTGAGAAAACATTTTTCTTGACCTAACTCAACCGGCATTAAAATTTCATTTCACAATTGAAGGGTTACATGCAATAACCGGTTATAGAATTTTAACATTCGATTTATTTGGCCCCTGAGAGCTTTAAAAAAAATTTTTTATAGTGAGGAATAAAAAATACGTAAGAAAATTTCCGATTTAAATATCTGTTTTAAAAATCGAAATTCGAAAAAAATATTTAAAGGCTCTCAGGGGTCAACTAAACCGAGCCCTAAAATTCTATAACCGGTTATTGCATGTAACCCCTCAATTGTGTAAATAATGATATTTGCAAAAAATTATGCGGGAATATTTTCCAAGATGTTATCACGAATAAAGAAGATGAAGTCACTTTTTTTTAACTAAATGTAGGATTAATGAAACTTTTATTTACAAATGACGATTTGAAACGATTGGTTTGTTTCTCTCTTTTTATTATTTCTCATTGCATTAATATCAACATCTCTACACTTTAAAACAATTTATATTAAAGTACAACCAAAGTAACCTGCGAAACTGAGTGTGTAAAGTTACCCTTTATTGTTGAAATTCCATCAGTATAGATAATTATTTAAAATTCAGTAGACAGTTGGAAGCCGTCTTGGAATATTAAATTTATTGATAATCCAATCGGTTATGTGCATTTAATCGTACCCTGAAATCCATACTTGAGAAAATTCGAGTTGGGTTTTCACGTACGAAAGAGAGCTGAGATATATTTATTGATATACAATTATAACGTATATTATATATTACAAAAAATAATGTGAATAGATAAGTCGTTAGCTAGGTAGATTATGATTATACGAACTTGCAAAAACTGTAGGAAAATTGTTTTTTAGACTCCAGAGAGAGCTCCAAAAAATCAGAAAATCGTCTCTGACTGGTCCAGCGGACTTTTTTCTGACTTTTATGCCCTCTGAAAGAGTAGATCTCTAATTGTATATTAAAGAGGCGTATAAATAGGTGTAGATTGTATAGACTATAGCATATGAAAGATATATTAATAGAAATGAAATAATTATATGAAACACACGAAAAGCCATAAATACACAATTCGTAGTTGTCAACGATGATAATTATTATTAACTACGCGACGTAAAACAAGATGAAAACGTTCAGAAATAAATATATTATACGATCACTGAAATTGTTTAGTTTTTACATTCTCACCAGAGAATGTATTTCTATCCTTTTTAACAATTTTCCATTGGGTTGAAGTTTCAGATGTCTAGTCTGATGATTTTTTTTTAAATTTATTTGTTTACTTATTTTAGAGAATTTAGAGGAATTTGCAAAAGATTTTAAATAATTTTAAGGAATTTCAAGAGATTTTATAAGATTTCAAAAATTATAAAAGGATTTCAATTCAAGAGATTTATAGTAATTTTAAGGGATTTTTAAAAGAGTTGAAAATAATTATCAATAGATTTTTTTCAGAGATTTCATAAAATTTCAAGACATTTTGACTGGTTTTAAGGAATTTTAAGGAATTTAAAGAGATTTCAAGATATTTCAAGAGATTTTAATGAACTTCAAGGAATTTGGATATATTTTAAACAATTTTAAGATATTTGCAGAAGATTTAAAAGTTCTTAAAGAATTTCAAGTAATTTTAAGGGATTTTAAGGGATTTCATTTGATTTACTCCATATTATAATAAATAATACTTTAAAATTTCTTAAAATCACTTATCACTAAAATCTCTTGAAATCCCTTGGAATTCCTTAAAGTCACTTAAAATATGATAAAATCCTTTAAGATGTCTTGAAATCTCGTGAAAACTCTTGAAAATCCTTTGTCGTTTCTTAAGGTATATGTATCTTGAATTTCCATAAAATGAAAAATCACTTAAAATATCTATAAAATCCCTTGAAATTTCTTAAAAACCCGGGCAATGACGGGTAAATTTCTATTAGTAAATAAATAAAAATAAAATGATTTTCGGAACTTTTTAGATATTTTTAATCCAAAAAATTCAAAAAAAAAATAAAATAAAATAAAAATTTTCGTCAGACTAGATGTCTGAAACTTCAACCCAATCAATTTATTGGGTTGAAGTTTGAGACGTCTAATCTGACGATTTCTTTTTCATATTTATTGGAATAAAATTATAAAAAAAAAAAGTTTTTAAAGTTTCCAAAACCAAAAATTTGTATTTAATTACTAACAGAAATTTACACGGCGTTGCCCGGAATTTTAAGAAATTTCATAAGATTTCAAAAATTAATTTAAGGATTTTAAGAGATTTATAATGATTTTAAGGAATTTCAAGGGGTAAAAGGACATTAAAGGATTTATCAAAATTTCAGGGCATTTTAAGAGATTTTGATTTTGGGGATTTAAAAGGATTTTTAAAAGTTTAAGAGAATTTGAAGGTTTTTGTAGAATTTGAAGGGTTTCCAAGAGATTTTTATATTTTTTACAAAATATCCTGGAACTACATATAAGGCATTTTAAAGAATTTTAAGGGATTTCAAGATATTTTTAAACTGTTTTCGAACTTTTTAAATTAAATTTTTGTTCTCACATTATTAAATCAATTTTTTTAGTTTTCTAAAAACATTTAAATTATTGGAAAACTTGGTTAAACCTTTGAAATCTTTTTAATTCTTTTCAAATCCTTAAAAATAAGCTTTAAAATCCGGATGAATTTTTTTTTCTGGAAGGATTCTCACTAAAAAAATTGTTTTATTTAAAATAATTTATTTACTGAAACATGAATCATAGAATATGATTTTGCAAACAATATTTTATAAAAAAAAAATTCGTCTGAGTAGACGTCTGAAGCTTCAGCCCAATAATCAATTTTCCTTTTATACCTTAGGTTCAGAGAGTTAATTAATTTAGAAATTATTAAACTTTTAAGAAATTATTAAACGTTTTAGAAATTATTAATTGTAGATTGATAAATAATGAAATATAATTAAGGAAAAAATTGAGGATACCAGTTTCTTCTTTTTTCACATAAAATTTGCATTTCTGGCAACTGTTACGCCTGAGCTAAACACGTGCAAGTGCTTGGGTATTTGAAAGCCGAGGTGATTAGTTGGCTCGCGGTTTTAAACAGCCTGGAATCTACATCACTTTCTGCGAGGAATTTATGGTCAAAACAACGAAAGATACATTGATTATACTTCCGACGATACTTCTGGGGATTTTCGATTTACAGGCGGTTTGGTTTATTGTTCTAAAGTTCGCAAATTACTATTACATGTTTAAAGCAAAAGGCCCTAGCGAAAGCTTCGGATAGAAATGCATTCCGAATCAATCCGAATCATTCCGGAATTTGTGTCCGAACCAAACAGTTTCATTCCGATCTAATCCGAAGGAAGTTTTCAATCCGAATTAATCCGAATCCCATTCAAAATCTATCCGAACATTTAATCCGACTGAATCCGAATCAATCCGTCAATCCGAATGAGTCAGAATTAATCCGAACTTTCAATCCGAATGAATCCGGTCAATCCGAACGAATCCGAACTTTCAATCCGAATGAATCCGATTTAATCCGGTGTATCCGAACCAATCCGAATGAATCAGAAAAATTCGGATTCATTCGGATTGGTTCGGATAGACCGGATTAAATCGGATTCATTCGGATTAAAAGTTCGGATTAAGTCGGATTAATTCGGATTGACCGGATTGATTCGGATTCAGTCGGATTAAATCTTCGGATAGGTTTTGAATGGGCTTCGGATTAATTCGGATTGAAAACTTCCTTCGGATTAGATCGGAATGAAACTGTTTGGTTCGGACACAAATTTCGGAATGATTCGGAAGCTTTCGGATTGGTTCGGAATAAATTTCAATCCGAACCTTCCGCCAGGGGGATTATCAAATTCTCGAATTATTTCGAGAAATTTTTCAGTCTCGCCAGTGCCATTAGTCGGAAAGACTAGACAAACGGAAAATTCATTCTTCTTACTATTATATTGTATATTAGAAAATTCCCATTTAAGTTTGAAAGATAGGAATGATTTGCTGTCCATTTTGCGATCCTACCGAAAGATAAGACATTTTTATTGCGTCTGGTGGAGATGGTCATGTCGCCGTGTGGCTATACTAATTTTTTTGTTGGTACCCAAATAGTAAAGGTAAATAAAGTTTCACGCACTTTCAGACTTAGTCAGTGGTTTTCGCCCCAGGATGGGATTTAACCGATTTAACTGCATCTGCCGAAACACGTGCTCCGGATAAACCGGGTTTAAATCGTCTCCATCGGGCAATCCGTTAGTTTGACGAAAGACAGAGTGTCTATCTGGGCTCTTTTCAAATCTCGTCAGAGTTTACAGAAAATCCAGATACCAAATTCCCCAAGGCATAAGCACATACTGCAGAGCACAACTTCCTAAGTTTACAAATTGAGAAACACGCACAGCAATTTTCGAAGGAGGATTACATTTAATAAATATAGGAATCGAGATTATTTTTTTGCATTGTAAATTTCGAACATTAAAATTTATAGTTTTAATAGTTGGTTAAAATTATAACTAACTTTTTTTCAGATTTATTTCATAATTAGAGACCCCTATTTTATGCAAATAAGCGCATAATCGCATAATGTCTCAGAATTGAATATTACTCGAAATCTTTGCGATTTATGGAGTTTCTAAATAGTTAAATAAAGAAGATTCGTCATCGCATAAAAACACATAATTTTTTTTCATCGCATAATTTTGGAATCTTCGCATAATTTTTGAATTTTCGCATAATTTTTGAAAATTTCGATTTTTGCATGAAAATTTTGTTTTTAATTGACAAAAATTCAAAAATCTTAATACATTTTATAATAATTTATTTATTTATTATTATTTATTATTATTTTTCTTTTATTTTTTTACACTACCAAACAGAAGTTTGGTTTCGCCTGTTTTTCGATAATCGTTTAAGTTAATCAAGATTTCATTACACCAAAGATCACATTTTTTCTTTTAAGTAAATTAAAAGTTATCAAAATGAGCTCAGGACGAAGTTACTTTCTCAATTTTTTAAAATTTCAAACAACGTTAAATCTCAATGTTTTGTAAAAATATCAATAACTTTCGAATAATGAACATTTTTTCAATTTCTTGTATTTATTTTAAAAGTAGATTTCTATAGAATCTGCTAGATTTATTCAAAAAAATGTACAATTATTTTTCTGCATTGTACAAGGGCTCAAATTTGGATTCGAAATACGTAAAAAGTTCAATATTATCTCATCAATAGGAAAATAATAATAAAAATCAAATAAATGTAAATTTTAATATAATTTTGCAGAAACATCATGATTAATGATTTTTTATATTTTATAAAAATATTTTTCTCAGTAGGAAAAATATTCAAATATTTCCAACTTTTTCACCTGGGCCAGGTCGGGTCGTGTGTTTCATCCTCTGTCTGAAATCCCCCGATCTGGACCCGATCAGGGCCAGATATCCCAATCTGGGCCCGATCGGGGCCACAGCAAAATTTCTACTCGCGGGACAAAGTAAAAAATTTCAGATTCTATAGAAAGTTATCTTTAAAATAAGCTCCAGAAATTTAAAAAATGTTCATTATTTCGAAAAGTTATTGATATTTTTATAAGACATTGAGATTTGACATAATATTTATGCCCGTATTGAATTTTTATATTAAATATAGTTCTGATTTCTTCATCGCACAATTTCGCATAATTCAGATTTTTGAAGCAGAAATTTATATAATAATCCATTTTTCTTCGTATAATTTAAAGATTTTCAAGAGCAGAAAAAATTGTCTCTAATTATTATTTTAACAGTTGGTTAAAATTATAACTAACTTTTTTCCAGATTTATTTCATAATGCAGGGTCTTTTAAATTTTAGTTGATAAATATACTTTATAATCTTTATAATCTTTATAATATACTCTTTCTCATTTCCATTATCTTCGAAGCTTATCTTAGTTCAGGGAAAATTTCTTAAGCTCCACTTAGCAAGAGTATTTCAGAATTCCATTAAGATCCTGAAATTATAAGAAGAGTCTTTGCGTGCTTTTATAAATCATCTTCACTATGATTGAACTATTGAATTAATCGTTCGATAATTCCTTAAAATTACTGAAAATCCTATAAAATTGTTTAATCCTTTAAAATACTATTAAATTTCTTGAAATACTTAGAAATTCCATAAAATCCTGAGTAGAAATTTTTCTGTCGTCCCGATCGGGCCCTGATTGGGGAATCCGGCCCCGATCGGGTCCAGATCGGGGGTTTTCAGATGGTTTTCAGACCGGGGATGAAACACACGGCCCGACCAGGCCCAGGCCCGAGCCTGGTCGGGCAGATCGGGGCCCGATCGGGCCGGGCGTTTCATCACCACCGGTCTGGGCCAGGTTTGGAAATTTCTAGACGGGATTCTTTGAAAAGCCGTGAAATCCCTTAATATCTCTAAATCCCGTGTAGAAATTTCCAAACCTGGCCCAGATCGGTGATGAAACGCCCGGCCCGATCGGA
>CAJFCP010000700.1:91646-103638 GCA_904066005.1 Synergus itoensis | reverse complement strand
CCCCGATTCGGCCAGGTTTGGCCAGGTCTGGGCCTGGTCTGGCCGTGTGTTTCATCCCCGGTCTGAAATTCCCCGATCTGGACCCGATCGGGGTCAGATTTCCCAATCCAGGCCCGATCGGGGCAACAGCATAATTTCTACTCGAGTATCTCTAAATCGCGTGTAGAAATTTCCAAACCTGGCCCAGATCGGTGATGAAACGCCCGGCCCGATCGGGCCCCGATTCGGCCAGGTTTGGCCAGGTCTGGGCCTGGTCTGGCCGTGTGTTTCATCCCCGGTCTGAAATTCCCCGATCTGGACCCGATCGGGGTCAGATTTCCCAATCTGGGCCCGATCAGGGCCACAGCAAAATTTCTACTCGGGATTTCAATAAAATTCGTAAAATTCGTTTTTAAATAAAACTTTGTGCTACAAGTAGCCTCAATTGACTTTATAGCACTCTCTTGCATTAAAGTAGAATCGAGGGTCTTCTTACACCCTACAGACTCTGCAAACACTCAAAGTTATCCTTTCTAATACGCGCAGCAAACAAATAGGGGCATCTGAAGTATTCTTTATATTTGCAGAGAGGTTTCTATTGGGCTAATCTAATTCAATTTTCGACGCAGACGTTTCAGATAGTAAATTAAGTATCTCATCTCTAAATTCTTCTTCCAGAATTTTGTATTAGGAAATGTAGACTTTCAAGTTCAAAAACTTATTAAATTTTTAGTTCTTTGAAATTGATAATAAAAATTAAGAATAAAAATTAATAATTGAGTATATTAAGATTTTTCGGCTTGCTTTGTAAATGATAAACTGTGAATTCCCACGTTTAAATTTTAAAGTAAAAAGGGAGGACCTTCTTATAATAAATATTTAAAAACAGTAAACGGTCGATATTCTCTTCTTTACGAAACTCTGGTGGGAAGTTTTCTGGACTTTTTTGTGCATGAAGCCAGCATGACGGCAATAGCGATTCACGTCAATTAAAAAAAAAGAACGCGGGAGCCACAAGATTACTTAAATAAACATTCTGTTCCACCAGAAGGAGGACGATGAATGCTTAAGTATAACATATCTCGCTTCTTACATTCTCATTAATTTTTCATGGTTCAAATTTATTTTTAGTTTACACTACCGTTCAGAATTTTTAGTTCACCTGTTTTTCGATGATCGTTTAAATTCTTGTAAATTTAATTACATTGAAGATCATATTTTTTTCTTTAACTGGAAAGCTATCAAAATTCTGTTTAAAATGATTAGGTTGAAATTTTAGACGTCTAGTCTGACGAAGTTTTTTTATTTTTTTTTTATTTTTTATATTTATTAGATTAAGAATATCAAAATAAAAGAGTTTGAAAAATATTTTTTATTTTTATTTATTTACTAGCAGAAATTTACCCGGATTTGCTTGGGATATTTTAAGAAATTTTAAGTGACAAACGAATTTAAAGATATTTTGAGGAATATAATTTAATTCTAAGGAACTTCAAAGAATTTTAAGGGATTTCAAGAGATTTTAAGTGACTTTAAGGAATTTCAAGGAATTGATTCTAATATAGAAGAAATCAAATGAAATCCCATATAAAATATTTTAAAATAATTTGAAATTTTTTTAATCTTCTGTAAATTTCTTAAAATTGTTTAAAGTATTTCAAAATTCCATGGAGTTCATTAAAATCTCTTGAAATATCTTGAAATCTCGTAAAATCCCTTGAAAGCTCTTAAATTCCCTTCAAATTTCTCGAAGTTTCTTAAATTTCCTGAAAATGACAAGAAAATTCATAAGATTCTTCAATATTTCTGGAAATCCTAACTCAAAACAAAATCCTTGAAATTCTGAAAAAGTCCTCAAAACTACTTAAAATCTTTTGCAATTATTTAAAGTCTCTTTAAAATTCCTTTAAATTTTAAGAAATCTTTTAAAATCCCGGACAACCCTGAGTAAATTTCTGCCAGTAAATAAATAAAAATTTTGGATTTTGAAAACTGTGGAAACATTTTTTAAAAATATTTTTATTTCAATGAATATAAAAATAAATAATCGCCAGAAACGTCTGAAACTTCAACCCAATCTTAAAATGAGCCCAGGACGAAATCAGTTTGATAATTTTTTATTAAGATATTAAAAATAAACCTCATAACTGTTTTATAAAGATATCAATAACTTTCGAAATAATAAACGTTTTTAAAATTTTTTTGGCTCATTTTAAAGTTGAGTTTCTATAGAATTTGCTAGACTTATTGAAATAATTATACAAATATTTCTTTGAATTGTACAAGGGCTTAAATTTGGATTTAAAATACGTGAAAAGTTCAATATCACTTAATCGGTACGAAAATAATAATAAAAATCAAGTGAATGTCAATTTTAATATATTTTTGGAGAACTTTCATGATTTAAAATTTAAGAAAACTCAAACGTAAAATGATGATCGAAAAACAAGGGAATTCACAATTCCTACCGGTAGTGTATTTTAAAATTTTTTTGAAACCTGTTGAATCAATTGAAAACTTATAAATTTTGTTGAAATCTTCGAAAATTCTGTCAAATTCTATAAAATTGTTCGAAATCTCTTGAAATCCTGTAAAGTCTCCTGAAAATCGCTTGAATTCTTTCAGATTCTTTTAAACCCTTTAAAATCTCCTTAAATTCTTTCAAATCACTTGGAATCTCTTGAAATACCTTAAAATTTTTAAAAACCATTTCAAATTTTTTAGAATCTTTTTAAATCGGTTTAAATCTCTTGAAAGCCTTCAAAATCAGTTCAAAATCCCCTGAAATCCGTTAAAAATTACTCAAGATATCTTCAATTCTTTTTAAATGCAAAAAAATATTTTAAAATCGTTTGGAATTCTTCAAATTCATATCGATAAAAATGATGAGACTGAAATTTGCAACGTTTGCAATGAACGAAAATAAAAACAGTTTTTTCTAAAACACACGAGATCCAAAATTTTCTGGTAAAAAGTAGTTCTATACAACCCAATAAATAACCCACCGAAGTTTAAAGCTCCGCGCGCATTTGGAACTCACCCTAATTCATCCTCTAAAATTAAAAAATTCACCAAAATTACCCTAATCGGTTTGGTCAAAATTTTATTGCTGTTAATAGGTTTTTTCAATGTCAAAAAACACCTCAATAACTTTCATCGCCCTAATTCATTTGTAACTCGCCCCGCATCATCCCTTAAAATTAAAAAATTCACCAAAATTACCCTAATACGTTGTGTCAAAATTTTATTGTCGATAATAAGTCTTCTCTATCCTAAAAAACATCCCAAAGAGTTTCATCTCTCTTGCTCATTTGGAACTCATCCCTATGTCGTTCTTTAAACCAAAAATTTTTTGATGAATATGGGGCGAGTTCCAAATGAACTGGGGGGATGAAACTTCTTTCGGAGCCTCTTAATATTAACAAATCTTATTATCAGCAATAAAATTTTTACCCCACGAATTAGGGGATTTTTGGTGAATTTTTTTTGGACTAAAAAGGATGATAATGGGTGAGTTCCAAATGAGCTACGGGGATAAAACTTTTTAGGGTGTTTTTTAAAAATGAAAAGTATTATTATCGGCAATAAAATTTTGACCCAAGGAATTAGGTTAATTTTGGTGAACTTTTTAATTTTAAGGGATGAAATAAGGTGAGTTCTAAATTCACGATGGGGTTGAAACTTTGGTGGGTAATTTTTTAGTTTGTGTACAACTAATTTTCATCATAAAATATTTCTTTGATTCAAAGAAATGGTCGGTTAGAATATGGCCGAAGAAATATTTCTTTAATTCGAAGAAATATTTTTCTTATATCAAAAGAATATAATTATTAAGACAAAGAAAAGTTTATTTGACAGGATGGAATTATGTGATTTAAGTACACATATTTTTTATTCAAAGAGTCAAATTTATTGAACTTAAGAAATATTTCTTCAAGCGTAAAAGTTAGATTCAAGAAATCTAGGCTCCTAGTTTCCAAGAAACCATTTTATTGACTTAAAATACTTCACATTTACAAGCAAAGAAATATTTATTTGTATTAAAGAAATGACATGTAAAGAAATAATTTCTTTGAGTCTATGCCTGAGTTTTTTGTCATACAGTAATATTTAATTGCATTAAGTAATAAAATTCTTTAATTCAAAGAAGTGTTGTTAAATAAATGTATTTCTTTGAATCCAAAAATCTTTTTTTTCAGTGATATCATTAGAGAACCTTATTGGGTGGGTCCTTTTAATTATTTCGTTGGGTTAATTCATTACGTAACGTAATATCGATTTCTCGGCATGGCGACTGAATTTCGTCGTTCTTGCCACCCCATTGGTAGACAACCGGGTGCCGCGGGTACTTCCCTCGCTGATTTCAGAAACGGGAGGAGGAGTAAAAGGACGGTCGGTCGAACGGTAGCGGGAGAGAAATTCTAGTTTCGCGTTTTGCCAGGGGGTGTCCCTGGGAAAACGAGCACCTGTTGTATTTCTCTGGACGAGTAGACGACGAGGAACCGTTTCCGGAGCGAACTATGCCAGGATGAGAAGCTGAAACTGCTGGAAAGTGGAAAGCTTGGAAAGCAGCGACCATGAAAGCTTTCCGAAACTCCGTTCTGAATATACTAGCTGTTACCCAAATTCTCTCGTTCACCTGTAATATTATATCCTCCTACCGCACCGTGAATAACACTGTTAAACCCCTTCGTTTTCAATTCTATACACTGAAAGAAATTTAGTAGTAATATTTGCTATTTCAATATTCATAATTGATATGTGGCCGATTTCTTCACCTCCGGACAGGGTTGTCCACGTAATATACCTTAGGTAAATTACATGAAGTTTTTTACGTCATTTACGTACGTATATTACGTCCTCAGTTTTTTACAAAACGTAATATACGTTTTCAAGATGGCGCCATAGCATTTGATTGGTTGATATTAGCGCGCAATATTCAAAAATTGAGATTATGTTTGTTTTTCAGTTTTTTCTAATGTCCGCCATCTTTATTTACATTTATTACATTTTTTACATGTTTTTTACGTATATTACATTTTTACGTATAATACGTCAAAAATCTCGAGTGACGCGTCACAAGCCATCCCTGCCTCCGGATAAAATTTATCTTGCAGATAAACCCTATTTAACCATTTCTGATTGGTGGATTCAGGGTTTATCTGCAAGATAAATTTTATCCGTAGATGAAGAAATCGGCCAATAGTCGATTAGCTGGAAACTTCTCGTTCAGCTCACTTTTGTCACGTGTTTTTGTCTTGTCATTTTTTTTTTGTCATTGTATTTGTTTATTTATTATTGCTTCCTCATAGAGAAAGCTTTGTAGTGGTGACAAAAATCCAGTTTCTAAAAAAAGGTTTTTTTCAACTTATTTTAAGTGGAATATATCTAATATGATGTCCTGAAAAAATGTCCGGATGTGTGTGTGTATGTCACGCTTTTAACGATCCTGCAATATCTTTAGAACGCGTATATAAATTGATGAAATTTGGCATATTTATTCCGCTATTTACCAAGTTGAATTTTTTTATAATGGTTTACCAAAATATTAAATTTTACAAGTTTCGTGTACTTTTATAATTTTCGAAAAATTCATTTTTTCACTATAACTTCTCAAATATTCAAAATATAAAGTTGATGTAAGGAAAATGAAGATTCCTTTCATCGAGACGAATCGATTGACCTATATGATTAATGCATTTCATTAAAAAATAAGGATGTTATGGTTAATTGTATTTTCAAAAATTAATTTTCAACTATAACTTTTCAAATAATCAAAATTTTGACCTGGCGTAAGGTCAATAAATACTCTTTGTGTCGAGATGAATCGATTGACCTATATCATTAATGCATTTCATTGAGAAATAAGAAAGTTATAAAAAATTATTTTTTAAAAATTCAATTTTTCGACTATAATTTCTCAAATAATAAAAATTTAAAGTTGGTGTTAGGGAAATGAAGATTCCTTGTGTCCAGATGAATCGATTGACCTATAAGATTAATCCATTTCATTCAAAAATAAGAAAGTTATGTTTTATTGTAATTTTCGAAAAAGAGTTTTTCGAATATAACTTCTCAAATAATTACAATTTAATGCCGATGTAAAGAATATTAAATACTTAATGCTTCCTCTATGAGGAAGCAAATCATATTTGCTTAAAGGAAGCAAAGTGCTCATTGAATGAGCACAAAAGTTGATACAACTTGACAGCTAGTTTTTTTTTTTATCATTATTTTTTTATTTATTATTTTTTTAGTGTTTATGTCAGTTTGACATTAATGTTAATTATGTTATTTTGTCATATTACATATATATAGTTCTTATAGTTTATTTAACAGATTTTAGAAGATTTCCAAGAATTTCAAAGGATTATAAAGAATTTCCAGGTATTTTTTAAGATTCTAAGAGTTTCTAAATATTTAAAGAGATTTTTATGATTTTTAAAATATTTCGTGGAGTTTTGAAGAATTTTAAGAGGCTTGTAGAAATTTGAAGAGATTTCAGAGATGTCAAGAGGTTTCTAGAAATTTTCAAAGATTTTAAAGCATTTTAATTTTAAAGCATTTAATTTTTTCATTTTCTATGGAACCTTAAAATATTTTGACGAATTTTTAAGTTTGTCGTGAATTTTAAAGGATTTCAGGTGATTTTTAAGGAATATTAAGAAATTTGAAGGGATTTTAAAAGATTTCATATAGCTTTAAAACATTTAAAGTGATACGCGTAATTTGTTTTTAAATATATTAATAGAATGAATACTTATTCGCATTTTTATACTTTTCAGTCATGGAAATTTGCCTGAAATTCAGAAAAAAGTCAGGGAAACGTTAAGAGACCTCAAAAATAATTTTTTCTTCTGGGTAATCCAAAAATATATATGGAAGAAACCTTGCACTTCAGTTCAAGGACACAAGTGTCTTATATAGTAGAGGTGTTTGAAATAACAAAACGGCAAATACAAAAAAATATTATTTTAGCCTCCTAATCGTGATGACCTTCAGGAAATGCAGTTGAATTGCAAACCTGCTACGCGTTTAATCCAAAATAAAGTAAACATTCTGTCGCGAAAATGCGAGCGTCATTATGACATTAAATGCTAAATTGGTTGTGCAAACATTCATGTCGCGCTTGGAAATAGAGAGCCCCTGCAGTTCCAGCAGGATTTCCTTCATTTTACCTCAATTTCGAGTTTAATTAGTGCATGCGAGTGCTGCGTATATGTGTTATGCATCAATACACCGATTGGACCAAAAAAGTATCCCTAGGCCATTCTGGCGCGTTACGCGTTATCAGAGAATTAATGTGAATTCCTAATTGACAATTAGAGAGGAATCTCTTTAAATTCAAGAATTTTTATATGTATTATTCTCAAAAACAATCCAGTATCAGTATAATATTTAATATATTTACGCGCTTCGGTTTCAAGACAATTTTGCACATCTCAAGTGCTTCCTTACTATTTTTTTTTTATTTTTTCTTTATTTTTTTTTTTATTTTTGATAACCTCTAATACCTCTAGGGGAAATTTTAGAAATAGATGATGTTTACGAAAGAGAGACAAGAATCAGCTTTTCCCAGAAGATGGTTCCATTCAGGCTGTTAACAGCTTTTGGTGTCAGGATATCGTACCAGGGACGGAAACTTGCGTGTAAACGAGCATGGTGTGACGGTTACGGTGTCGGTCAACATTTCAATGGGGATGAACAACTGAACACCCTAAAATTAGCCCTGCAGCAATTCTGGCATGGTATATATGTAGCATTCCACATATCCACACGCGGCGAGAGCGTGAAAAAATGCTTACATTATCATTCGTAATTTTATAAACACCCTGTACTCCAGCCGACCCCTTTCGTTTTTCCATACACGAATGCTGTAAACGTTGCGGGTGGCCCGAATTGGACGTACTACCAATCTCTCGAGAACCTCCTATAAACTTTATATTTATAAACTATAGCGATACTTTGCGCGCCAAATGCAAGCACTGAGTGGCGTCAATTTTAAGAGGGGAAAAAATTCAAGAGATCAACTTTTTAAGTATATTACGATTTATTTTGAACTTTGTTGGCCTACTTTACCTAATTTGGAAATTTTCCAGCTTTTCTTTTTACATTCTCATTAGAGAAAATTTTAGATTTATGTAAAATTTGACACCCCGTAGTTTTTTTTTAAATGTCCACGTTTTGTGTCCCCTGAACCCGAAAAACATATTTTTAACAATGCAATAACATTAACGCTGAAGAATAACGGATTTTTACTTTATATAAGTAATATTTTTTTTTGTTCAATCGAATTGGGTGTTAAAATATGCTGTGGATTGCTGAAAGAAATGTATAACAAAACCTACAGCTGTGTCTATAACTCCAACACTTGGAGATATTTCATTATCATTTTATCACCTGTTTTTGCAATGATCGATAATTTCAATGATTCGCATTATAAGACTCTTTTACATCTCATTATTCTCCATTTCTTCACAGTAATTATTTCAAACAGAATTGAATAATAAATCATTCTCGTGACAAATACAACTAACAAGTACCTTTCCCGAGTTTTTTTCAAGTAATTTTTTACAAGTACCTTTCCCAGTAGCCTTTCCAAGTACTTTTTGCAAGTACCTTTCCCGAGTTTTTTTTTAAGTACTTTTTTGCAATTACCTTTCCAAGTACCTTTTTCAAGTAATTTTTTGCAAGTACCTTTCCAAGTACTTTTTGCAATAAATTGTCCAGATAAATTTTCTAAGTACTTTTTCCTAATACTTTTTTCAAGTACTTTTCCATGTAGTTTTCCTTGTAGTTTTCCCTAATACTCTTCTTCTGTAAGAACCTTTTCCTAATACCTTCTCCAAGTACTTTTCGAAGTAGTTTCCCTTGTATCTTTAAAAAACCATTTCCAAGAACTTTTTCCCTAGTACATCTTCCAAGTACTTTTTGCAATAGTTTGTTCAAGAAAATCTTCCAAGTGCCCCTTCCTAGTACCTCCTTCAAATACTTTTTCATGTAATTTTCCCTAATACTCCGAGTACTTTTCCCCAATATCTTTTCCAAATATTTTCTCAAATAACTTGTCTAAGTAATTTTTGTAAGAACCTTTTCCAAATACTTTTTCATAGTACCTTCTCCAAGTACTTTTCCAAGTAGTTTCCCTTGTATCTTTCCAAGAACCATTTTCAAGAACTTTTTCCCTAGTACATCGTCCAAGTACTTTTTGCAGTACCTCCATTTTACCCTAGTATATATAAGTAATAATAGTATAGTACTATATAGTACTTATAGTACTATATAAGTAATTTTGTAAGAACCTTTTCCAAATACTTTTTCATAATACCTTCTCCAAGTACTTTTCCAAGTAGTTTCCCTTGTATCTTTCCAAGAACCATTTTCAAGAACTTTTTCCCTAGTAAATCTTCCAAGTACTTTTTCCTAGTACCTCCTTCAAGTACTTTTCGATATATTTTTCCCGAATATTCCAAGTAATTTTCCCCAATATCTTTTCCAAATATATTTCCCAGTACCTTTCCCGAGTACTTTTTGTAAGAACCTTTTTCAAATACCTTTTCCTAATACCTTCTCCAAATACTTTTCGAACTAGTTTCCCTTGTACCTTTCCAAGATCCATTTCCAAGTACTTTTCCCCAATACCTTTTACAATTACTTTTTTTCAAATACATTTCCCTATTATATTTCCCAAGTACTTTTTCTGATACCTTTTCCTTGTACCTTTTCCAAATAATTTTGTCCAGTACCTTTTACAAGTACTTTCTTAAAAATAACCTTCCTATTAGCCTTTCCAAGTACTTTTTGCAAGTACCTTTTCCTAGTATACAGTCCAAGTCAGTTTTCCAAGAATGTTTTCCCTAGTACCTCTTCAAAGTACTTTTTGCAATATCTTGACTAGATAAATTTTCCAAGTACCTTTTCCTAGTACCTCATTCTTCAAGTACTCTTCCATGTAATTTTCCTTGTAGTTTTCCCTAATACTCCAAGTACTTTTCCCCAATACCTTTTCCAAATATTTTTCCCAGTACCTTTCCCAAGTACTTTTGGTAAGAACCTTTTCCAAATACCTTTTCCTAATACCTTCTCCCACTGCTTTTCGAAGTAGTTTCCCTTGTACCTTTCCAAGATCCATTTCCAAGTACTTTTCTCCAGTACCTTTTACAATTACTTTTTTTCAAATACCTTTCCCTATTATATTTCCCAAGTACTTTTTCTAATACCTTTTCCTTGTACCTTTTCCAAATAATTTTGTCCAATACCTTTTAAAGTACTTTTTTAAAAATACCTTTTCTAGTAGCCTTTCCAAGTACTTTTTGCAAGTACCTTTTCCTAGTTCCTTATTCTTCAAGTACTCTTCCATGTAATTTTCCTTGTAGTTTTCCCTTATACTCCAAGTACTTTTCCCCAATACCTTTTCCAAATATTTTTCCCAGTACCTTTCCCAAGTACTTTTGGTAAGAACCTTTTCCAAATACCTTTTCCTAATACCTTCTCCAACTGCTTTTCGAAGTAGTTTCCCTTGTACCTTTCCAAGAACCATTTAAAAGTACTTTTCTCCAGTACCTTTCTCAAATACCTTTCCCTAATATAATTCCCTCTGAATTTCCCAAGTACGTTAAATATGGAAATTAAAAAATTGACTCTTGTAGTCACCCTGAAAATCTACTATTTCCAAAACCCCGTTTCAAGTACTATTTCCAAAACCCTTTTCCATGCATCTATTTCAAAATTGCCTAAACGTATTTTTGATATTCGACGAATAATGTGGCTAGCAATTTCCCTTTTGTTCAATTATATTATCTTTTGAAATTAGTTTCTTTGTCGGTACTACGACTCTTTTAGCTTTTGTGGTAAGGTAGCTCATTTTTTTGAAATTTAAGAACGATCGAGTGCACACGCCACGCGCATAATAGATAGGTATATAATATATCATGGTGTTTGGACCCAAATAGATATAAAATAGCATTAAGTCATTGCTCGTGCCCAGTCGTGCTCGTGATATTCTCCCGTCGCCTGGTTCATTGTGCACCAATAAAACACGGCATTAAAGGCCCCGTGCTGAATATGCCAGCCTCAGGCGATTCCTGAAATTTGGGTCTTAGGGTAGCCACTCCATGGGAGGTTGTGGATACACAAAGCATCATTGTTTCACTTTCAAATGCCCCAAAGCCAGTTTTTGGATTTTAAAGATTTTATTTATAATTGCAACTTTTAAAGAACTGCGATTTAAAAACAAATGGTAAACTATATATAGGTTTCTCCTAATAAAATAATCCGAAATTTGTCATAGTGATGGCAAAAGTATCGATACTAACGATATATATCGATACACCACCAGTATCGATAAGTATAGATACATTTTTTGCTTAACGATACATATCGATATTTTCGACAAATTAAAATTTGGCGCGCGATTCAAAATGGAATTAATTGAACCAATGGCAAAATTTCTCCAGCGGAACTCAACGTGCTCTGCACGCGCAGGGAGCCACTTAACAGCTCCCATTAGTCCCATTCTTCTTCATTGGATGTAAGCCGTTAATTAACCGTAAAGTGAGGTTATGTTTGGTCGTCACATTTCGCGGTTTTTAAAACATTTTTCACACTTCGTAATGCCTTTTTTAAATTTTTTATTATTTATTTTTCACTTTTGGTACTAAAAACATGAACTTTGTAAATAACTAAAAAATAATTTTAATAATTCCTAATAAACATTCACCTTTTAAGAGATGTGTATTTTTGGGTTAAGGTTACTGTATTTGGTTGGGTTACTATATCTAACATCAAATTCATAAATATTTATTACCAAAAGTTTACCATTTTACCTTTAAAATATTATTTATTTACATATTCAGAATATTCATAATGTAGATTACAGTCTCTCACTCGAAATTCAAATTTCAAATTATTCCTGACGCATGCGCGCCAAAAAATGTTCCATTGGTCTATTTACATTTTTAATAATTCAGAGGAGAGGGGGAAGATATCGATATGTATCGATACGTATCGATAC
>CAJFCP010000700.1:33201-71646 GCA_904066005.1 Synergus itoensis | reverse complement strand
ACCACAACTTTCGGTAATGATTACCGCGCAAATTTTCTCCGTGTATATTATGACATATTGTTCTGAAGAAGATTTGAAATTATGACATATTTTCACCTTCGTGTGTGCTAAATTATTATTTATTTTAAAATAAAATATTGAAAGTTATATCATTTTAAAAAGTTGTATAATTTCAAGTATCAAATCTGAGATTCTAAATTAGATAATTATCTCATTGTTAACTGCGGAAAATTGTTAGTTGCTGTGCAGTCAGTATATAGCAAAGTTCTTGTATGCTATACGCGTCTAACGTGATTATTTCGAGACGTCAAGGCGTCGCGACGCGTCCGCGTGTATTCTGACTGATGTCGCTAACGAGCGCACTCGACGATTGACAAAATATTCTCAGTACGTGACACTACTTAAGTGTACTTTTGCATTTTTTTTTATGTATTACGGACCGATCTTTTGCTTTACGAACTCTTACCTTTGAAGGACGAATTTTTAACGAATTTACTCGTCAAATCAATTTCTATGTTCAATATTTACCATCCATAAATTACGCAACATTCATTTGGATTTTATTTATATGGAAATATTTTTTCAAAATATTTCTATCATTAATTCATTAAGTAATGAATAGTAATGCATATATTTAAAAATTCTGAGCTGCAGCTCTTGGGGAAAAATTTTAATCTCGTTTTTAATAATAAATAGTTTTGATAATAACTTTTGCAATTTCTATTAAATTTTTGACAAGTATTTTTATAAATAGAGAATAAGTTTTTCATCATGAGAGGAGATAATATGGAATTCCAATAATGAAATATTATTGGCAGAAATGATGCTCGACCTTATGAATCTTTGATATGTAGCTAAGTTGTAACGGTATCGTGTTGATGCTGGCAATGTTCTTTGTTGACATAACTCGCATCATCGCGACCGTTACGGTGGTTATTAGGTCTGCACTTATGGTAGTCACTAGCCTGACTAGCTACCAATCAAAAGATCTGAGGCAACTGTGATAGATCGGATCCTTTGAGCTAAGTTGACCTGTCAATAAATATCAATCATATGGGGAAATCTGAAATCTCAGAAATCTGGTGTCAAAAGTTATGTTAACAGTCTTCCTTACCACAATTTCCAATCGAAACAAGTGAATATTTTCCTCTAAATAACTCTATTGAAAAACTTGACGTAAAAAATGACGTCAAAAATGAAGTAAAAAATGAAGTCAAAAATGAAGTAAAAAACGACGTAAAAAATGACATCACGAATTGGGATAGTTTTTGACGTCACTTTTTACGTCACTTTTTACGTCATTTTTTACGTCATTTTTACGTCATTTTTTTACGTCATTTTTTACTTCATTTTTGACGTAATTTTTTACGTCATTTTTTACGTTATTTTTTTTTTAATTAAAAAAACTTTACAAATCTATTTATTTTATTTCTTTCGGGGAACTGTAATAAAAACGCAATTGAGTAGCACGAACTTGTTATTTATTAACTGTTATTTATAAACTGTTATTACTCTTTATTTAACTTTGATCGTAAATAATAAATTTTCTGCGACAAGTACTTCCACACAAGTTTCACCCTGGCTTGCCGTGCAAAGCCTTCAACAAAAAAAAATGACGTAAAAAAATAATGACGTAAAAAATGACGTAAAAAATGACGTAAAAAATGACGTAAAAAACGTCGTAAAAAATGACGTAAAAAGTGACGTCAAAAACTATCCCAATTCGTGATGTCATTTTTTACGTCGTTTTTGACTTCATTTTTGACTTCATTTTTGACGTAATTTTTTACGTCATTTTTTACGTTAAGTCTTTCAATAGGGAATAACGATTTGTAATTTTAAAGTTTTAAGTTTAAAGTAATTTAAAAATTTGTAATTTTTAATTTTAAAGTAAAATTTATAATTAAAGCAAAGCAACTTTAGCAATTTTTTTCAATAGGGAATAACGATTTGTAATTTTAAAGTTTTAAGTTTAAAGTAATTTAAAAATTTGTAATTTTTAATTTTAAAGTAAAATTTATAATTAAAGCAAAGCAACTTTAGCAATTTTTGCAAAAATTGACTTTTATTCTATTTAAAATGAAGAACATTGATACATTGTTATAAAAATTGATATATTTACTTAAATGAAAGATGAGATCATGCCTCAAGAATCTCAAGCTTTCAGATTACAAAGAAATTTGATTTCAATTCATCTAATAGAGCAACGCATAGAAATTGTCTTCTTCATTCAAAATGCCCCACTCGATGCCAGGATCCTGCGGGACAATAGGGAGTCGTTAAAAGATAGCAAACAGAAAGTGTCGAGTTGTTATGACCGCCCACATGCATGAAAAAACGAGTCACGGGTATAAATACCTGCTTGTCTACCACTCACTAAAAACATAATCAAACAAAAGTTTTTGGATAAAAAACAACGGTATGTTATAAAAACGACAAATCCGATTTGGAGCCAACATTTCTCAAATTTAAGATATATACCGAGGTATATACAACATATTCACAGAGGATGAGTGAAACCTCAAATTAAATAATGTTGATCAATTTCTTTGCATTAGGATTCGAACCCTGCGTGTATAACAAAAGACAAATTGAGCAGGCTACCATCTGAGCCACTTACCCCTCTACCAATAATATTTTATCAGAAGTGATCCGAGGAAATAGAAATTTATATTTATGTTAACTATGTTATTTTTGTTGTATTGCATATATGTATAGATTTTATAGTTTATTTGACAGATTTTAGAAACTTTCCAAAGATTTCGAAGGATTATAAAGAATTTTCAGACATTCTTTGAAATTCTGTGGGTTTCTAATGATTTCAAGAGATTTTAAATAATTTTAAAAGATTTTAAGAGGTTTCTACTCCCTAAATTTGAAACAGTAAAAATATCACTGATTGAAACAGTGCATTTTGTGATAACTGGTAAGACAGTAAACTTTACTGATTTGTCAGTGGAGTTTACTGGGAATTAGTAAAAAAAGTACTAAAGTGAACAGTTTTTGGAACTGATAAAACAGTAATACTTACTGGCGCATACAGTTACTTTTTACTGATTTACAGTGGAAGCCTAGAGACTGTCGGAAGCAGTTAAATTTTACTGTGAATCAGTGAGTTTTTACTGTTTCAAATTTAGGGAGTAGGAATTTAAAGGGATTACAGAGATTTGTATAATATTTAAAAGATTTAGTTGAATTTTAAGGAATTTTAAAGGATTTCATGAGATTTTTATGACTTTCAAAAGATTTTGTGAAATTTTTCAAAATTTTAAGAGATTTTTATGTACTTTAAATGATTTAAAAATTTTTCATGGAATTATAAAGAATTTTAAAAGGCTTTTGGAAGAATTTTAAGAAATTTTGATTAGAATTTGTAGAATTTTATGGAATTTCAAGATGTTTTTAAGAATTTTAAGAAATCTTTACGTATTTTAAGATATTTTAAAGAATTTTTAGGGAATTCAAAGAATTTTAAGGAATTTTAAAGTTCCTTATTGAATTTTAAAGGATTTCACGAGATTTTTATGTTTCGTAAAAGAGTTTGTGAAATTGTAAAGGATTTCATGGAATTTTAATAGATTTTAAAGAATTTATGACATTTTATAGGATTTTAAATATTATAGTGAAATTTTAAGGAATTTAAAGGTGTTTCTAGGAATTTCAAAAGATTTCAGCGAATTTTAAAGTACGTCAATAAGTTTCCAATAATTTTAAGAGTTTTTGACACATTTTAAAATATTCTTCGTTGAATTAAAAAAAAATTTTTTAATTATTTTTGATTTTTAACGGATTTTGTGAGGTTTTTTTTTTCTAAGAAGTTTTATTTAGAGATTTTAATGTATTTTAGGGAGTTTCAAAGTTCCTTATTGAATTTTAAAGGATTTCACGAGATCTTTATGATTCGTAAAAGATTTTGTGAAATGGTAAAGGATTTCATGGAATTTTAATAGATTTAAAGATGTTTCTAGGAATTTAAAAAGATTTAATCGAATTTAAGGGATTTCAATAAGTTTTCAATAAGTTTAAGAGATTTTGACGCATTTTAAGAGATATTAAAGTTCCTCGTGGAATTTTGAAATATATCAAGAGATTTTTAAAAGATTTTGTGAAGTTTTGAAGGATTGTAGGAAATTTTAAGATATTTTTAGAGATTTTAAATGATTTTGAAGATATTTTGGGAAATTTAAAGGATTTGAAACGATTTTGAGGAATTTTAAAACAATTAGTGAAAATTTAAGTTGTAAATTTAAGAGATTTTTAGGGATTTTTACGAATTTTAAGCGTTGGGAAGTGGTTTTAAATTTTCAAAATATTTAAAGTCATCTTATACGAAATTTTTGAAAAATTTCAATAGTATTTTCATAAAAAATTTTTTCGCATTTTTCATACTTTTCTGTCAGGGAAATTTGTCTAAAAGTCAGGGAAATGTCAGGGAAATGTCAGGGAAATGAAAAAATTGAATCTTGTGGCCCTCCTGCTTTCGAGAGCGCTATATTAATACACTAATATTAAACGGTGAATTCTGAGAAGATTATGAGTCTTTTAGAATGAAAAATGTACGATCTTTCTACATTTGGGACCTTTTAGCGTTTTTGTGGTGCTTTCCTGAATTTTTTTGGAAGGTGAGAGCAAAATGAACCTCATTGGACTTTTGTCGCCTCTCTCAAAGCGACGGTAATGGAGCATCCACGAGTGGGAAGAAGGAAAAGGGAAAAAGGAAAAAGGAAGAGGAGGAGTACCACAGATGTGAGAAAGAAATCAAGAGAAACAAGAGAGCACGCGAGCCATTCGTCTTCAGAGGCGTTCAACCGTTTGATCGCAAACGGAGGACCGACTGTAGGTTGGTAATACTACACCCCATCGTTCTACTTGATGGTAGACGAGTGAGGAAGCGAGAAATTAGCCGAAACCAACCGTAATGTGTAGGCTTTAGGTTCGACCTTTTACAGCTTCATACCTAGAATTCTCCGTGATTAAAACAACTTGCCACATGAAGAGAACAAATCAAACTCACCATGCCCAATTTCACTTTATTTCTTCATTTAAAATGTCTGTCAAAATTCATGAAAACTCCTTAAAACCTTAAAATTATTTGAAATATCTTGAAAATATTTCAACTCCTTTGAATTTTTTTGAAATCACTTAAAATCCTTTGTAATTTTATTAAATCTTTTAGAATCCTTTGGAACTGTTTTAAATCACTTGAAATATGTTGAGGTCTCATGAGAATGAAGTTTTCAACGTTTAAGTACGATAAACGAAAATAAAAACATTTTTTTTTCTAATTTTTTTTTCATCCCTCAAAATTAAAAAAATTCACCAAAATTACCCTAATTCGTTGGGTCAAAATTTTATTGCTGATAATAGGTTTTATAAAAGCTAAAAGACACCTCAGATACTGTCATCCCCCTAATTCATTTGGAACTTACCCCATATCATCCCTTAGAATTAAAAAATTCATCAAAAAATCTCTAATTCATGGGGTCAAAATTTTATTGTTGATAATAAGTCTGCTCAATGCTGAAAGACATTCCAAAAAGGTTTCATCCTTCTAGTTCATTTGAAACTCACTCTACTTCATTCCTTAAAATTAAAAAATGCACCAAAATTACCCTAATTCGTTGGGACAGAATTTTATCGCTGGGACATCCCAAAAAGTCTCATCCCTCCAGTTTATTTGGAACTCATCCCTATGAATGGGGAATGGGGTATAATGAAAAAAAACGCTTTTTTTTAGAGTCTGGTTAATGTAAATTTATTTAAATGTTTTACATATTACAAAATATCATTCAAACAACATTCAGTCATTTTTTTTCTAGAAATATATCCAGAAATAAGCCAGTGACACATCATTTTCAAGGACGTCTTTTCAAAAAGATATTTTTCGGTTCCAGAGATATCTCAACGTAAAATTATCTGAAATAAAAAAAGTTGCAAAATTTGGTTAAAGTATAAGTTTTTCCTCCCCCCAACGATTTAAAAAAAAATTTGTTTATATTAAGGATTTTTCCACTTAACAAATGACGAAATTTTTCGTAAAAATCGAAATTTTGACTTCAAATGATTACAACAAATTTAAAAATAAAAAAAATTTTTAAATAAAAAAAATTTAAAAATAAAAAAAATTTTTTTAAATAATCGTTGGGGGGAGGAAAAACTTATACTTTAACTAAATTTTGCAACTTTTTTATTTTAGATAATAACAACAACACCCCCATCATCACATTTAGGTGCACTTTCCCATCCGCGTATTTTTGGTGGACACGATCTTAATACAGATATTTCTGATACTGCGCGATTCAAGTCTGAAGTTAGGCGTAGTGATAGGAGAGCTTGTGATACAAAATATCTTTTGTATTTGGCTAATAGAAAATTGCATAATAATTTGTTTGCACACGTGAATGTTCATATGCGTATGTTGAAAAATATTGTGTCACTAAAAAATGTTGATTTAAATGCTGAAAAAATTCTTAGTAAAGGATTTATTGATGATGCGATTAAGCATGGTGTAGGTTACAGTGTTTTCAAAGATATACGTATGTCACCTGCTTATTTGGAACAGGAGAAGAAAAAAAATGTTTTCAATGATTCGTCAGCTTGGAAAACCAATTATTTTTCTTACATTATCTGCTGCATGGAAATAATAATTAAAATAATTCAATGTTAGAGTTTATTTTGAAGCAGAAGACAATTACATATAGCGAGGAAACACTCAATCTTGTGCAATGTTAAGTGTAACAAGGAAGTTACTCTCAAGGGTGAGAGAAGAGAGGAGACTGCCGAGAGTGAGTCGAAGTAGCGTTCGAGTCAGTGAAAATTGATTCCGGCGGTCGGGAATCGAACCCTTGACCGCCGGCTCGAAGCCCGATACGCTACCACTGCGCCACGGAGTCTGGGTACTAGAATCGTTCTGGCCAACCGTATTTAGTCCCAGTATGACGTCACTCGTCGATCAGTCTAAGGAGTGGAAATGGAATTGTGTGACGTGTACCCGTACCACGTCACACCTGGAAGTAGGGGCAGGGAGGCATCTCAGTTACGTCCCACGTAACAATTATTTCGTGCAATGTTAAGTTACATGCAGCAAAAAAAAGGTGGTCCATTTCGAGAACATTATGTTATTGATTACTATTTTAGAATAGATTTTCAAGCGAGAGGTTCTCCTCATGCCACGGAGAAAAATGGATACTCAAGGGTAGTATCTGGATATTATGACTGAGTATCTTTGCGACTTAACTATAGGACAGCTATCTAGATACTCAAATTTAGTATCTGCATATTATCAAAGAGAGATACTCAAAATGAGTATCAGTGATATTCAAATTTTTTTTTTAATTTTTCAGAAAAATTAATAATAATTAATATAATTTATGAATAAATAATAATACAAAATTCAAATTCAATAGTGTTTATTATTATACAATTGACAATATACAATATGATAATATACATATACAATATATATATATATATATACAATATGCAATATGACGCTTTTTAGAATTTTACCTTTATACCTTGGAATCTTTGTAGTATGAAGTCTTCATAATTCCAGGAGCTGATAACGCCCAAAAAACCGGTAGGCTGCTCCATTTTTCTGCACAAAAGATGTGAAAATGTAAAATTGAAAAAAGGGAAAAAATGTTGGCAATTATATACGAATCATGCATAATTTAGGTTAGGTTTGTTACATTCTCATCAGAGAATGTATTATTTTTACATATCATGCTTTCATTAAATTTTGGTAAAGAAATTTAGAGTCTAATTTTATAGAGTTAGTTATTAAAATATAAGAAATTATATATACTTACTCAATTTCACTAAAATATATTTCATGAACACCACGTCGTTGACAGTCGAATTATACATATGCGCATGTGCGCAATAAAATGAGTATCTACAGATATTGCGGTTGAGTATACAAATTTGAATATCTAGTGATACTAAACGACAGTATCTTCTATTTGTAATAGATACTATGTGGTAATATCTAGATATTGTACCATAGTATCTTGCATTTGAGTATCTACTTTTGAGTATACATTTTTCTCATGCGCACACTTTTGTTTGGCTTGCAGATCTTTCAGATTTAGAAAGCAGCAATGACGCAGTAATGAGATTAGTCAACAAAAAAATGTTGAATTTATTAATAGATTTATTACTTGTCGATGTGTAGAGGATAATCCTTTTATGCGTTTTCAAAAACATAAGCACAGTCATATGTGTACGATTCTTTTGAAAAAGGGGAGTTGATGAAATATTTTGAAAAAAATTCAACTGAATTGGTTGAATTTTCTGCGATTTTAGAGAGATTACATATATGACTGAAAATGAATATATAATGGCTTTTCGATCTTCTCTCAGGCGAACTCGTGTTTTTCTCAAAAGACTTAGTACAGAGGTAGAAATAAATTGCTATAATTTAGATACTTTAAATTTATTTGAATCAAATATATGGATATTCAGTTTGTAGTAGATCCGTATGGTTGTATATAACTAAAATTGATGGTGGAATGTCAAAATTTTTACGTCCAATTGTTCAAGATTTTAAGAAAAATCAAAATTTTGAAATTAAAGTCAGATTATTGAATTTTGCGAATATATTTTTAAATGCGAATTTAATGTCAGCACAAGAGGCTTCCTATCAAATTCTTTCGTTGGTTTTTGCGAAAAGTAGTCGAAAATCTGTATTTATTAATATAAATCCGAAAAATGAGGCACATTCCCTGAAAATTTCATTTAAAAAGTTGAAAAACTGAAGAACGGAGAACGAGCTAAAGGGAAAAACGGATTCAAATCGACTTTTTCAAAAGAATCTGTTTTTTGCCTTTAATTTTAAAACTGAAAAAGCTACAGTTTTTTTTTTCTACAAGAAAAAAGATGCGCAATAAAATTTTATATATAGATCATCCTTAAAAAATTAAAATTCGAAAATTTTATTAAAGCTTGGTATGGGCCGCCCGGGGTAAGAGTAGGGTTGTGAGCAATGAAACGTTTCATTGAAACATTGAAACTTTCACTTGAAACTTTCAAATGTTTCACTGTCAAAGTTTCATTGTTTCATGAAACTTTTGGGGGAAAGGAGGTGAACTTCTAATTGCGCATGCGCGGAAATAGAGGTTAGGCTCGACGGTCCCGCAAATTTAACTTGTTTTGGAATATTATTTAGTATTTCTTTAGTAAAACTTGGTAAAACTATGATATTTGTGAATGCGTTGAAGAAAACTGTTAAATTCTTATATAAACACTTAGAAATGCCTCAAGGAAGGCATTTCGTGCTTATTTTGAATTTTCCCGCCGCCATCTTTGAAACATTGAAATGTTTCACGAGACCCCCAAAGTTTCATGAAACTTTTCATTTGACCAAAGTTTCATGAAATTTTACAACCCTAGGTAAGAGAGGAGGAAGGAAAACTATTCATTTACTCACGCTTGGACATCACTGTTGTACACCTACTTCTGACTTCAAGATATTTCAGGATATTGCAATAACTTAAGAAGATTTCGCTGATTTCAGGAAATTTCAAGAAAATTCCAGCTATTTCAAGACTGCAATTGAATTCATGTGACTTTATATTAAATTAATTAAAATTACTTGAGATACGTTAGGAGATGCAAAAAAAGTAGATATAATTCAAGGATTTCATTTTTCTAAAAAAATTTTAGTGAATATTTTAAGGTAAAAGTAGCCACGAACATTTCCGATCGATCATAAACGAGCGTGATCTAGTAAGAATTTGAGAAATTTGTCTTCCATCTTTTCTCGATCGGTCCATTGCATCTGGAGACGATGACACGGTGGTACATAATATCCAATTTATGAGATTTGTGTCACGTAAAAAAACATTTCGTCTTCCGAATCCCATGAGCGTCTTTACCCTCTGACGACAGGTCCGCTTATAATAAGGAAGCTCCTTTTGCCTTAGCCAGTGAGCGGCGACCTTTTAAAATCAACCACAAACGGGAAAGGTCGAGCATCGAGGTTTCACGAAGGATTATAGCTTAGTGTAGATATATTGATGTCTTCCGAAGTCTGTTTTACTCATCTCGGAGCAAATTTCAGGGTGCTAACGATCAACGGAAGAAATCTCTCGTCCACGATCCGCCCTTATTCTTCACGCATGATTTTTGATGATGAAAACACATCACATTCTCCGATTTGTTTTCACATGACAATTTCGAAAGAAAACATTTCGTGGGAAAAAAGAGATTTTTTAGAAGTGTGTGAAATTTTTCGCACGGATCAATTCCGAGGCTGTTATAAAAATGTGTTCTAATACTTTTAATGGTTTTTAAAAATATAAAAGGGATTTTAAATCTTGTCACAGAATTTCGAAATTTCGGAAGGTTTCTGATAATTTTAAAGGATTTTAAGGAATTTTAAATTTTGTCATGGAATTTCCAGCAACTTTAAGAGAATTTAAGAGATTTTAATGATTTTTAAAAGACTTTATGGCATTTTTAATGGTTTTATTAAATTTTATGAGATTTCTAATAATTTTGAAGGATTTCAAGAGCTTTTTCTTATTTTTAAAAGATTTTATGCAATTTTTAAGCATTTCATGGAATTTGACGATATCTCGAATAATTTTAATGGATTTTAAAAGATATAAATGGATTTTAAATGTCAATATGTTCGTAAATGATCAAAATGTCTAGTGATTCGGGAAAACGGGAATTTGTCGGAAATGTAGTACAATCAAAAACTGTGATGTGCAAAACTTACTTTTTCAAGCTGAATTTCTGACTTTATCTAGTTTATTTAGTTTTAGAATCTAAACTGAATTTTGAGCTGAATTTAAAATGGTTCATTTCTGAAGAGCTTCGAAATATTAAACTGAAGTTTGCAATGTTTAAGGCAAACAAAAAAAAAAATAAAAACATTTTATCTCTAAAATGTACGAGATCCAAAATTTTCTGGTGGAAAGTAGTTTTGGTGAATTTTTTTGGATTAAGGGATGATATGAAGTGAGTTCCAAATGAGCTACGGGGATAAATCTTTTTGGAATGTTTTTTAGCATTGAAAAGAATTATTATTAGCAATAAAATTTTGACACAACGAATTAGGGTAATTTTGGTGAATTTTTTAATTTTAAAGGATGATACGGGGTGAGTTCCAAATGAATTAGGGGGATGAAAGTTTTTGAGGTGTTTTTAGACATCGAGAAGACCTATTATCAACAATAAAATTTTCACCCAACGAATTAGAGTAATTTTGGTGAATTTTTTATTTTAGAGGATGAATTAGAGGGTGAGTTTCAAATGCGCGCGGGGGTTGAAACTTCGGTGGGTCATTTTTTTGGTTGTATACAATTACTTTTCACCATAAAATTTTGGATCTTATAAGTTTTAAAAAAATAAAGATTTTTCATTTTCGTTTATCGTAAACGTTATTGCAAACTTCAGTCTCATTTTGAAATTGAATTTAATGAAATTAGACGGCAATAATATAATAAGGCCTTGGAATTATAAATATTCAACTTTAGTATTAACATTAAATTTAGAATTTCCCTACTTTTAATTTATACCGATCCTAATAAAAAAAGAAAACTAATTTCGTAGACACTTTTGATATCTTTTTTTACTTTTTAAATCTACTCCCTAAAATTGAATCAGTGGAAGTTCACTGATTTTCAGTAGATTTTCCACTGATTAAAATCGTGAGAAAAGAGTAAATGAGGATCAGTAATAATCAGAATCAGAATTTGACTGATTCAAGTTAAAGAGTTAATGAGAAATTGAAAAACATATACACCACAAGAGAAAAACCGGGAAAAACGTTTTTATTTATTCGGGAAATCCATGAATTTGTCGAAAATTTGAAAAGGAAATTTCGCTAGACATCCTGTAAATATTTAAAAAATGATAAACAATTCCTTCTTTACAAGAACTCTATTAAATCTTTCGGAGTTTTGAAACACTTCTGTTTCATTGCGTAATAAAAAAAGTCAAACTGTCCATAAAATTATCGGTACTTGGTGGCCATTGAAAATCTAAGAAGCCGTATCTCTTTCGTTTACTGGCGTATGCATCATCCTTTGAAAAATAAAAATAAAAAAACAGCGTAGGGTGTCTCTCGAAAATGACGTTGCAAGATGCCACGTGTGTTGAAGGCATTAGGACTTCTTCTTGAAAAATGACCACACAGATATCTCTTTCGATTCCATTCAGAGAAGAGGCCAGTAGGCTGGAGTCACTCATCTATGGTTCGTTTCTTGGATCGTTCATTCATTCCTACGCGCATATAACATATACGCAAGTTTCTCGCCTCGTCTCGAGTGGAATACAGAGCGAAGTGGATCGGATGGAATTTCGTTTTTGACACACGTCATCTTTTCGTTAACCACTGACACGCAGATTCGTATATGCCAGAGTAACGGAAGTACGAAGAATAGACCTCAAAAGTTAAATAAAAATATCCAAATTCAAATTAAAGTGCTTTCTTTTCTAAGAACTGACGAAATCGCTAAGAGGATGCAAGAAACGAAAGAATTCGTGATTTTTATTTTGTAACTGAAAGAATTTTTTTAAAATAATAATAAATAGTATAAAACAATTATAACTTTAATCTCGAATTTGCTTTTAGGTGATGTTAATATAATAGCTATGATTCCTAGACTTAATTAAATTAAGACTTAATTTTGCTTACAAATATAATTTACAACTATGACAAGATATACAAGTTCAACGGTATTACTTTTTTTTTTTAACATTTTTTTCACGAATAAGAAATTTTAGTATGTATTTTACATTCCACGAATTCCGGAATTCACCTGACTGAAACTTGTTTAAAGATTCTTGCATCTTCAATAAATATTTGCTTTTTCGCTCCCCTAACACTTGAAAAACGTTGACGTTTGGCCGCAGGAAAGGGCCTATTAAGCTCGAAGCTAAAAATTTTGATAATCATGAAGTTGAGTCTTCTGAAAGCTAGACAGCTTGGCACCAATAAGGGTACGAAGAATAAGTTCATTTACCAATTTTAATATTGGGTTTAAACATACAATTGATCTGTCAAGAAGAGGGTGGTCATTCCCGTGCAGAAATTGCCACAGTTAGCCTTATTTAAAATAGGGTTCTGACGAGGTCCTGGTCGGCATTTCTATTTTCGATGAAAATATTTTAATATTATTGGGCATTTATGGGGCAATGATACAGTAGTAATATCTCATTAATACCAATTTTTGATAATGAAACAGGGCATTGAAGAGTTTTTCACGTTGAAACCAAACATCGGGTAAAAATAGGGATATGCCAACATTTTTCATACTCGATTATTTATGAAAATATAAAAGATGATTATATTTATATATTGGAAAATTTAATAATTCGTGTATTTTTCACAAACACGGAAAAATATATTTCTAGGAACTTTAAACAGTCTTTCATGAAAATTATTATTAAACTAAATTTTATGATTATATTATTTTCATAATTTTTAATAATTGGATGTTTAAAGGGATTTTAAAAAATTACAAAAATTTTTAGTAATTTCAGTAAATTCTAAGAGGTTTAACAAATTATAAGAATAATATTAAAACATTTTTTATTGCCAAATTACTTCAAAATTTTGAAACATTTTTGAATTTTTTGAAATTCCTTAAAATCATTTGAAATCTTTAGAAATCCTTTGGCATCTTTGAATCGCATTAAACATCCTATGAAACCACTTAAAATCTCTTAAAATCCTTTAGGAAATCTTGTGAAAATTTTTGAAAATCCTTAAATTCTTGGAAATTCTTTTTTGCGATTTTCAAGTGATTTTTATGATATTCAAGAGACAGGATTTTGAAAAGATTTAGTACAATTTTAAGGGATTTTAGTATATTTCGTTGAATTATAAAGAAATTCATGCAATTATTAAGAAATTTTTAAGAAGTCTAAGAGATTTTAAATGTTGTGAAATTCTCAGAAATTTTAAGAGGTTTCTCGTTTTCATGAAAATTATAACTAAACTACATTTTATAATTATAGTTTTTTCATAATTTTTAATAACTAGAGGTTTAAAGGGATTTAAAAAATTACAATAATTTTTAGTAATTTCAGTAAATTTCAAGAGGTTTAACAAATTTTAAAGAATACTAAAACAGTTTTTACTGACAAATTACTTCAAAATTTTGAAACTTTTTTGAATTTTTTGAAATTCCTTAAAATCATTTGAAATCTTTAGAAATCCTTTGATATCTTTGAAATCTTGTGAAAATTCTTGAAAATCCTTAAATTATGGAAGTTCTTTTATAATCCTTTAAAAATTGTCAATATAATTTAAAATTCTTTGAAAGCATTAACAAAATGTGTAAATTTTAATTTAAAATCTTAGAATTCCCCTGAATTCTTTAAACTTTAAACGTTTAAGCTTTCTTTAAATAACTTGAAATTTATTTTTATCGCTTTAAATTCTTCTGAAATCCTGTAAGAAATCTTGATATCTTTGAAATCTTGGAAAATATCTTAAAATCCTTTTAAATTCCCTAGAATCACTTGAAATTTCTTGAAACGCTCTTAAATTCTTTAAAATCACTTGAAATCTCTTAAAATTCACTAAAATCTCTCAAAGTCCTTTACGATATCTTATAATTTTTTAAATCTTGTGAAAACTCTGGAAAATGCTTACATTCTTTGGAAAAATCCTTTTAAATTCCCTAGAATCACTTAAAATTTCTTGAAATCTCCTTAAATTCCTTAAAATCACTTGAAATCTTTTAAAAACCCTTTAAAATTCTTTAATATCATTTAAAATCCCTTCAAATACTTAAAAAAAAGCTTTTAATAATCTCTCGTGAACTATTTTGAAATTCTTTAAAAATTTTTTAAAATCACTTATTGTTTCTATATAATTAATTTCTCTTTTTTATAATACGGATTTTATTTTAAGAAAATTAGATAGTTTAATAATCAAATATTGTGAATAATTATTCCGCAGAATAGTTTTTTATTCCTGATGGGGTATTGACCAGTTTTTTTTTCAGGGAAGAAAAATTGTCAAAGAAATCAGGGAAATGTCAGGGAAATTGAAAAATTTAATATTTTTGCCACCTTAAAAAGAAGCTTTTTGTAAAGAAATTGGAATGGAAAGTAGTGTAGGACAAAGTGGACGAAAATGCAAAGAAGATAAGGAAGATAAAGAAAAAGATAAGTGAAGAGAATAAGAGAGGCGACAAAAAAAGAGGGAGGAAGAGCCTACTCGCGCCTCTGTTGATTTTGGCTTCAGGACGGCATTTAGGTGGCAGAACGGATTGAAATATCGGCTGCTAAAATAATTTAACATTGCAACCACGAGAGGTGCCACGATTGGCGGCCTTTTTAAGCCAAGCTTTGATACCCTTCGAAATTATATGGTAGACGTAACTATACCTCAAATTTACGAATCTAATGACAGATTTAGAGTATTTCTTGTTTGGATAATTTATTTGCGAACGACAGAGATCTGACTGTAAAAACAAATGTTACAGAAAATAATATGAATGAAAACTCTATGTGAATTGAGTTTTTCAGACTGAAACTCCTTTTTGTAATTTGTATTATACGAATTAAATATACAGTTTAAAAATGATGGATGGTATTTGGAATTGTGAAACTGGTAGTTGACATGAAGAGGACTGTTACAATATTTGTGTGTATAACCTTTGCGAATTTGAAATATAGTAAGATAATACGAGACTTATTTGTGCCAAGGAACTTGGAATTCTAGACAGGACGGCATAACTGCGAGAATTGGATGGCAGTTGGATAGATGATGTATTTTAAGCGGGAACCGTATGCATCTTGTCGCTGTCCACGTGGCACGCGTATAAGGGTGATTCTAAATTCGAGAAACTCTAAAAATTTCGAGAATATCATTTCTAATTTGAGCTAGTTTAAAAAACATTTTTAATCCATTTATAACATGTCTCAAGAATTTCACTGCGAAGAGAATATAGAGAAATGAAAATGAATTAGAAATAGTGTTGCATTCGAGCCGAGGAAATCGGTTACCTCGCTCGGCTTCACTCGATTCCCAAAATGTTTTTCGATATGATCTAGGTAAATCTTTTGTTTGGATCATCTCGGATCGTCTCGTCTCGTCATTCCGAGAGAGAAGTTATCAACTTATTTCAAATTTTGACGTTTTAGTTGTCAAATATTTTTAAAAAATACCTAATACAAAATGGATAAAAATTTAAATTCCGAGGATGACACTAGAAATGATTCATCTCGAGGAGTCTACAATCAAGTATAATATAATTATATAAATTATATGGTTTAAATTTTACAATATCCTATTTTTATTAACCTAACCTTCTTTATTAAAATGTTTATTGGGAATTTAAACATGTTATGCGACACTGTCGGCGTATATGCGAACTAACAAATATGGCTGTCGAAAGCATAGTAAATACACAGAAAATGTCGCGAAAACCAGCTAAAACATAGCATTTAAGTTAAATTATCATCCAAGTAAATAAATAAGTATTGTAATAAATAGGAAAATTACTTTCGAGCTGATAATTATTTGCTCTAATAATGGAATTTGCGCAATATCGGAAATCAAACAGTTTCGGAGGTTGTGTCAGTGGTTGTGACTTCAAAGAGAATAAAAAAAATCTCCGCACATTACAATCATATCGGAATTCAGAATATTTTGGCTAGGGTTACCAGATCTCCAAGTGGGAAAAGGAGGACAAAGCCTCGACAACCCCCCCGCCCCCTATAATAATACAATTTTTTTTTTAATTTTGGAATTTTTTATTATTTTTTGTTTTATTATTATTTTTTTTATTATTTCTTTTTTTATTATTATTTTTTTTTAATTATTTTTTTTTAGGAGAAATTTACAAAATTAAAAAAAGGTCAATTTTGTGAAATTTTGTCTTTTAACCAAAAAGGAGGACATTTTATGGGTTTTCGACAGTTTAGGAGGACAGGAGGACAATCAAGCCAAAAGGAGGACATGTCCTCCAAAATGAGGACGTCTGGTAACCCTAATTTTGGCCTTCAATCATATTCCTGGATGCAGGTGTAGCTCTTGCGTAACTACATAGACTATCTAAGTCCAAGTAAAAAACCATTTTATAAACTGAAACACTTTTTTAAAATAAATTTTTAATACTGCTTCATATTATTCATATGCTTTCAGCGGCCATGTTTAAATGGCACCGCAGCGCCCCTTTGGCGCGAATGGATGTTTTCATTCCCAATAATTTATAAATAGATATGGTGTATGTACAAGGTCCTGCGTTTTTATTAAATATTACATTTATTGAAGTGATTATAATTTTCAAATATGTATAGTGTACAAGGTCTTGCGTTTTCATTGACTATCAAATATATGTAAATGTTTATAATTGATATAAACGTAGCGTTCAAGCTGGAGATCCGAGCACTTTTAAATTTAAAAAACGGAAGAGTGGTGTAAAATCCTTAGTAAATAATAATTAAAGCGACTACGTCGAGTAAAAATATATATTTTCTATAAAGGTATTACATTTACATGAAGTAACCTTTAATTCATAATAAATAGAATAAAAAAAAAACTTATTTGACAAGTGTCAATTGTACTCGACTAACTAATACACTCGTGGAAACGGGACGAGTCGAGATGATAATTTTGACAATTTTATTGAACGAGACTGTTTCTCGTTTCGTATGTTTCTCGTCAACTGTTGCTCGAATGCAACACTAATTAGAAATTTAGGATTTATTATAAAGTAGTCTTGGATGAAAGTCTAAAGTGTAGATATATAAAGTAGATCTCGTTGCATCTGCGTCTTTGATATCGAAGATTCTGCTTGTTAAGAACCACACAAGCAGAAAATATGACAAAGGTAAAAGAGTGTAGAGATAAGTAGCATGGTGGGACGTGGGAAATAAATTGTGCTTGCAAGGACCGAGTTGCGATGCTCAGAACTATTCACCTGTCAACCAGGTCTTTCTTCTTTTTTCTTCATCCAAGTCCAACTCGCTCTCTTTTCTCTTTTTATACCTCAGCATCTTCCATAACCATAACCATAGCCACCACCTTAGCGCGTCAAGCCTACCAAAACATCTTCGACGTCCTCCATTTGACTCTATTCATCGACGGTGAAACAGCTTAATATAATCCTATTTGAGAAGGCGATGGTATATTGTGTCCCGCGATGGAACGTGACCGAAATTATTTACTCATTTATTAAAAGTCGCGTTCCACGGTAGCCGTGACGGCGGACTACTTGCCACCCAAATTCCCTTGCAGACCGAATTAGTTTAATCTATATTAAGTTTAAAATACATACTTCAATATAATGTCATAATTTTTTATTTTTTTTTAATTGTAGCTTTATTAACTTCGTGGTACAGGAGTTATTTAGCTATTTACAGAAAAATAATAAGAAAATAATAGAAGAAATAATAAAGAAAAAAAATACAAAAGCATAGAATATCAAATAGATAGAATACATATGTAAACCGTTGACTTACAATGTTGGTCTTAAATTCGAATATTACATTTTTTAAAAAACAAGAGAATTGGCTTCATTACATGTATATTGGGCTTTCCAAGGTAACTTTTGACATCAAAAGGAGGAGGGAATTGTTTGGATTTTGCAAGTGCTCTAAATTAAATCATTTCTTTGGTTATCATATAACAATGACATTGACATTCGCAGAAGGGGTCATTTACAACTTTAATTTTGAACAATGATTCCCTCAAGCTATTATGATTGCTGCGGCATCTGCATATTGTTACTATATAGACTCCCTGTTGAGCGAACACTCAGAAAAAAGTTTGTTTGAATCAAAGAAAATGTATCATTGATATAGGGTCAATCAAAAAATATCTTTGAATTAAACAAAATTTGTTTGAATTAACAAAAATTTGTTTGATTCAAAGAAACTTTTTTTTAATATGATGAGATCATTTTTTTTATTTAAAGACAATTTACTTGAATCAAACAAATTTTGTTTAATTCAAAGATATTTTTTGATTGATCCTATATCAATGATACGTTTGTTTGATTCAAACAAACTTTTTTCTGAGTGCACTGAAAAAAAAAGTTCATTAGACTTTACAGAACTATTTCTATAGTCGGGGATGAGAGCGAACCTTGAACGAATTTGATAAATTTTGTATAATTTTCAGTATTTAATGTAGAACAAATCTGGAATAACTCTACAAAAGTTCTGTAAACTTTAAATTGAGTCCGATTTAAAAGAGTTCAATAAAATATATAGAAAAATTCATGAAAAAATGTTGAAAAGTTTCGTAGAAATCATATTTGAGGTATTGAGAGTTTATAGAACTGAGTTCTAGAAAATGAGTTGCGCACTCGTTCTGTGCGCTGGTAGCGACTTTCTTCGCGTCTCCCGCTTATATCTTAGATTTTGTTTTTGTATTTGATTTTAGGTTTAGCTGCGATGCTTTAGGCGTGCGTTAGGAATTAGGAGTGGGATGCGAAAGTGTTAGGGTTCGAACCCCGTGGCGAATAAAAATTTTCATAGCGTGCGTTTATAAATAGTGTAGTGACTGTGTGTGTAATAATAAATAATTGTGCGATAATAAATAATTGGATAATAATAATTATATAAAACCTTAATTTTTTTCGGCGCAAAATCGGCTTTCGTTTTCTAGAACTGTTCTCTAAAGTTTCGAGACTTCTTCGATATAGATTTCATATTAGCTGGAGTTTTAGATTTTCTAGAACTGTTCTACGTTCTTTGTAGAATAGTTCAACATACATTAAAACCAAGAAGATTTTAACTTTTATTAAACTACCCACCGTATCCTCTAGTCTAGAACTATTTCTGTAAAATCTAATGAACTTTTTTTTTCAGTGTGAACATTCTATAAACCAACATAGAAAAAAAAATTTTGAATCAAGCCCGAAAGGTCTAGTTCGTGTTACAATTTAAGCCAGTTTTTGAGCTTAAATTTAGTTTTAAGCCCAAAAACTGGCTTAAATTGTAACACAAACTAGACCTTTCGGGCTTGATCCAAAACTTTTTTTTTTCTGTGAAGGTTTGGAACTTTGAGTGTAATATTTTTCAAAATATGTTTTACCTTTGATTAGACCCTGATCTACGATTTTCTTAGAAGTTTTTTTGTTAACTAATTTTTTGAAAAGATGTTTAAAGTCACTGTGAGGTATGCATTTAACAAATGGTAATTGCTCCGTAGCTTTTTTAGCAAGATATTCACAGAAAAAAAAAAGTCTTAAATCAAGCCCAAAAGTCTAGTTTTTGTTACAATTTAAGTCAGTTTTTGGGCTTAAATTTAGTTTTAAGCCCAAAAACTGACTTAAATTGTAACAAAAACCAGACTTTTGGGCTTGATTTAAGACTTTTTTTTTTCTGTGTTGGTGGGAGTGCTCATTCTCGCCTGTATCTTTTCTAGCTTTTCTTTTTTGAATTTTTGTGTAGGATAATAAATGAAAGATCCATAATCGATTATTGATCTTATTTAGTACTACATATATTATAGCCAAATATAGTTTGTGTGCTTTGCGCGCGATTAATTTTTTTCGCTTTTGCACACCTTTTACTAAAAAAAATTCAGAGAATTCTAAAGAATTTAAAATCGAAGGATTTTGACATTTTTATTTTCAAATCAATCAGGTTTTTGATAATAATGTGTTCAATGTATGGTATCATCAATTTTTTAAAATTACTAGCAAACCAATATGCGCGCGATTATTTTGTTTTTTTCTTACAACTTCAGGTTATTCCAAAACCAATCAGATTTTAAACTACATATAATGTATGCGACGGTATGCGAAATATTCGAGATATTTTTAGAGAGGAATTTCAAGAGGTTTCGAAGCCCGTGTGGAAAAATTTCGTGGCAGTCTTAAGTAGAGAGATGGACTGGCTAGACCGAATCGAGACCGTCTACTTAAGACGGTCTGACAGGGTGTTGGCCATGGCCCTTTCAGACCGACTCGATTGAAAATTTTCAAAGTATCATCGAGACGGTCTGGCTTGGCCCCGCTCAGACGGTCTCAATTGAAAATATTATAAGTGCTATCATGACACTTTGTTGTTTGTTGCAAGGTTACAAATAATTAATTACAACTGTAATTACATTACCGAATTAAATAATAATTACATAGAAACATATTGTATTTATATTCAAAATAATTTAAAATTACAATAAAAAATTGTAATTCTACTCAAAATAGTTAATAATTACAAACACATTATAATTTCACTTGAAATAATCAATTAAAAATTTTTTTTTATTTTTCAATTATACGGAAACCGAGAATCTTTATTTGTGTATTTGCATACAATGAAAGAATGTTACATTAATTGTAATTGTAATTGTAGGTAAATAATATACACAAATATAAACTCTCGTTCCGCGTATAGTTCAAAATTAATTAAATTATTTTTAAGATTAACTATTATTTAATTAACTATTATTTAAGATTTAACTATTTATAAAATGTGTAAAGCAAAAAAAAAATAAAAATATATTCCTGGCAATTATCTCTGGCTTTTCTGTGGAAGAGCTTGGCTGAGATTTTGTTCACGAACTCCAAGCGGTTGAATAGCTCAGGCGGTTAGGGCGTGCGTTTAGGATATTAGGGTCGGGGGTTCGATCCCCAGCGAGTGCGATTTTTCGAAGTGTGTGAGCATGCGATTATATGTGTAAGAGTCCGTGCGAGCAATTGTGTAACTTAAAACATAAATTAAGTGCAGTTATCATATTTAAAACAATTCTTCTTTTTTTCAAATTTTTCATTACAGCTCGTTGATCTAGCGCCAACCGTTAAGTCTAAACCTTTCAATATAATCTCTATAAGATGGCACATGATGGAGATGAATTACTTGACTTATCTTATACTGAGTACTAGATTTCTATTACTAATCATCAGGGTTTTAAATTCGATTTCTCTCCGTGTACAGCCAAAAAAAAAAACATCTGGACGAGCTGACCAGCGGCTGGTCAGCACGGTCTAATCTAGACCATCTCATGGTTTAGGCGTCACTCATCTAGCCAGCGGCTGTATAGACCGTCTGCCCAGAGACTGGACAGAAACAAGGACGGTCTGGCCAGTCCCCATCCAGCGCCCCGAAATTTTTCCACACGGGAGAATTTAAAGGGAATTTGACGATTTTTAAAGTAATTTTTACGACATTCAACAGATTTTTTTATGATTTTAAAAATATTTCTAGGAATTTGAAGAGATTTTGACGATTTTCAAGTGATTTTTACGAAATTAAAAAGATTTTTAGAGTATTTTTGAAAAATTTTGTAAAATTTTAAAGGAATTCATGGAATTTTAAAAGATTTTAAGGAATTCTATATGTTTTGAAATTTTGAGGAATTTTAAAAGGTTTCAAGGAATTTTAAAAGATTTCAACAAATTTAAGCGGTTTCTAAGCTTTTCGTGAAATTTTAAGGGATTTCAAAAGGTTTGTATGAGTTTTAAGGGGTTTTAAAAAATTTTAAATGTTCTTGAAATTTCGAGGAATTTTAAGATATTTTAAGAGATTTCTAAGAATTGCGAGGGATTTCATGGACTTTGATAAGATTTCTATTAGTTTTAACGGAGTTTAAAGAAATGAAAGGATTTTAAATGCTACCGTAAAATTTCAAAAATTTTCTGGGTATTTTAAGAGATTTTAAAATATTTCAGGGAATTTTGTGGAGATATTTCAAGAAATTTTTACGATTTTTAAAAAATTTAGTAGAATTTAAAAGGATTTCAAAGGCTGTACATTTTTTAAGGACTTTTAGGAAATTTTTCAAATTTTTAAAAGATATTGTGGAATTTTTATGGACTTTATGGAATTTTAAGAAAGTTCTAATAATTTTTAAAGATTTCAAGAGATTTTTCTGATTTTTACAAGATTTTTTAGAATTCTTCAGGATTTCGTGGAATTTGACGAGATTTTCATTAATTTTAACGTGGTATTTCAAAAGATTTATGATTTTGAAGTTTTTTGTGGAATTTTGAGGGATTTCGTGAAATTTTTGATGAGATTTCTAATACTTTCAATGGATTTTAAAGGATATAAAAGGGATTTTAATTGTTATCACAGAATTTGAAAGAATTTTAAGAAGTTTCTGAAAATTTTAAGAGACTTAGAAAGGTTTTTGGGATTTTAAATCTTGTCGTAGAATTTCAAAATTTCGAAAGGTTTCTGATAATTTTAAAGGATTCTAAGGGATTTTAAATTTTATCATGGAATTTCTAGGAATTTTAAGAGAATTCAAGAGTTTTTAATGATTTTTAAAAAGCTTTATATCGCGTCTTTAAGGATTTTATTAAAGTTTATGAGATTTCTAATAATTATAAAAGAATTTTAGAGATTTTTCTGATTTTTAAAAGGTTTTATGGAATTTTTAAGGATTTCATGGTATTTGATGAACTCTAATACTTTTAATGGATTGTGAAAGATGTAAAAGGGATTTTAATTGTTTTTGTAGAATTTGAAAGAATTTCAAGAAGTTTCTGGAAATTTTAAGAGATTTTCAAAAATTTTAAGTGATTTCAAAGACTTTCGTGAAATTTTAAGGGCATATAATACTTTACCATAAGAGCAATTTAGATTACCCAATTATACATTCATAATAATAAATATTTTTAGCTAATAAGAGTCAATAAACCTTTGTCTACATGAGGCAGAGGTTTATTGACTTTTATTAGCTAAAAAGATTTATTATTACGAATGTATAATGGGGTAAACTAAATTGCTCCTATGGTAAAGTATTACATGCCCTTAAGTGTTTTAAAAAGGTTTCTGGGTTTTTAAACCTTGTCGTAGAATTTCGAAAGGTTTCCGAAAATTTTAAAGGATTTTAAGGGATTTTAAATTTTATCATAGAACTTCCAGAAATTTTAAGAGAATTCAAAAGATTTTAATGATTTTTAAAAGACTCTATATCGCATTTTTAAAGATTTTATTAAAGTTTATGAGATTTCTAATAATTATAACAGGATTATAATAATTATAACAGATTGCTGGCTTCTGGTTATTTTAACTATAAATTAATTTTAAACATGCCCTTTACTACCAATTCTAGTTAAAAGTATTAGCAAAGTTTCGAAAGCGGACACTTGCGTCATTTTGGCATTAATTTTCTACTCATTAAAAAATCTGATATTTTCTTTTAGACTGACAACTGTCTCAAAACTGCACCTGAAATAGGCCCAAAAATGTTCAATTCTTCGGAATAGGTACATTCAGTAAATTCTTAGTCGTTCTTAAAACAACAGGAAGATCTACTGTTCAACTTATGAAAATCTGTATGCCTATTATAAGGAAGGCAATATTTTATATTGTCCAGGACCCTTTGTCAGATTTTTGTAATACGGAAGTTAAGGGAGGATAAAGGTAGTAAAATTATGTTGAAAGTGACTGGTCCTATAGAGCTTTGTGGTTTTCCCTATTAATCGACAATTGGCACTGTGGGTCAAGAAAGGACCAATTCACGGTCACTAGGTTTCGAAGTCAAGCAATTCTGCAAGGATGGTGTTTTGACACGAGGGCACCTTCAAGGATAATCCTTTAAACGGACACGACGGGTGGTCGTCGCGAGTCACAAGACTCACAGGACCTGACCTAGTGCCACCAACTGACATTTGTTCCTTTAATCCTGTCGTACCGCCAATTCGCCATGCGACCACTTCCTGCCATCTAAAAGTGCGGAAATCCCGCCTTTAATCTTACAAGGTGTAACAAGGCGTCAAAAGTAAAGATGTTGCACGTTCCTATTCTAAAAAGAAGAGTTCAAAAAAGGTCGAAAGTCGTAACACCTTTTCCGTAATCATGATTCGTTGATTGTGTATCGATAATGCTTTTCGACAATCGATAATTGCTGTTTCCGTAAGCCTGATTCGTCGTTTATGTATCGATAGTAATTTTCGCCAATCGATACTTGGCTCTCGGAAATTTCCTGCGTTCATTATGTTTAGCGTTGGGAAGTTACATGTTGATGTCACTGTAAGTTTCTCATTATGTTCAGCGTTGGGAAGTGACGTTTCACTATATTTGGGAAGTCATTGTAAGTTTATACGAAAACTTACATTTCACTTTATGTATTTTTATAATTAAATTTTCTTAGTAAACTTTTTCTTATTTATTTTTAATTATATTAATTAAAATAATTTTTATATGTAATATAAAATTATTTCGTTTATATTTACGTTAATTTTTTAAAAATTAAAAAAAAATGAGAAAATATATAAAATTAGACAAAATTTGATAATGTATATTTATATGATATTACATTTATGAAAAAAAAAATTATAAATGCAAATATTTAGTAATAGATAAACGAACATTAATAATTTATATTCAATTTTATAAATTAAAAAAATTATATAACAATAAATGTAGAAATAGCGTTGAAGAGAAAAAAAAATGTCGGTAAAGTTAAAAATTAGGTTAGTATTAAATGGATTTAAATATTAGATAAAAATTTATCATATAAAAAAAAAATAAGAATTCGCAAAAATGTTATGAAGAAAGAGTGGTATTAATGTAACAAAAAGTATTACGGAAAAAATGTGATTAAGGTAGTTAATTTTATATATAAATAAAAGAAGATAAATAATTTTAATATAGTTTTAACAAGTGGGAAAAAAAATTGAAATTAATATTAGGATCATTGTAAAATAAGAAAAATTTTAATAAAAATTAGCATATAAACAATAAAATTTAAGTTTATTAAAGAAAAAAAGGTTTAGTAATAAGGATATTTGATAATTGATGCAGAAAATAATTGATCTGATTCTCTTATCTCTTTTAAAATATAATACGAACACTGGTGAATTTATGAACACAATGAAATCATTATAAGCCACACGTGCATGAAAGTAAACGCATGAAAGTAAACGTGGACACGATACCAAGTGTAACTTTAACCCGCTAGGAGGATAGAGATCTGCCTGTCAGCTTCAAGAATGACTTAAACTGAGAAAAGATCGTCCTGTTTCAAATTTCAATCAAGTGAAAAGGATTGAGAAACGCGTATGAATCGAGTCAATAGTTGTTCAGTGATCATGCTCGATCTTCAGATCTCAAGATCTTCTGGAGATCTCGAATGACAGAAACTGCCATTACTAAGGAACGAGGCGTATTTATTCAGAGGTCCTTTCGCTCAGCTTCCAGATATCATGGTCGAGTGCATATAGTGAGCAACATACATATATTAAGGGGTGCCGGACTAAATTACACTTTTTATTTCCATTTCAAGCAATTTTTGGATATAGATATGATATGGATGGATAATTGGATATTTCTTTTATGTTAGAAAAGTATGTTTTAGGAATTTTGAAAAGTCTTTTAAATTTTAAAGAGTTCAGTGGAATGGTTGTCAAAAAAAAGGAAAAAAAAACGGAGGGTGAGAAAAAGAATTCATCATTCGTGGAGACTCCAACAGGCAAGGCTCCTTTGTCTTATAGAGCATCCGCTTCCGGTTCTTATCTTACAGCTTACTCCTCAGGAATTTCGACCGAGATTTCGAGCCATTGTTGCCCACATGTGTTGCGTTTTAGACTCCGAGTTTATTGCCCAGGCTACCCCAACCGAATATCAGATTTTAGAAATTCTGCGTTCAAATACGAGTAAAATTTCTGAAAAAATAAATCTCTGAAGGAGGAAAACTGAAAATTCTTAGGAATTACTTGTTTTCGATATAGAAGAAATTATGAATATGATTTTGCAAATAGCATTCGTAATGTTTACTATTATAATTTATAAAAGTAAAAATTCATTGAAACGATGATGTTAAAAAAAAGGGTAAAATGACGTTGCATTCTCGTTGGCAGACATAACTTCCTGCTGAAGAGAAGCATGGCAGCCTTAATATGTTCCCTCGATAATAAAACCACACACAAAAGACTCTCGCCATATTTTCGCAACTCCTCATATCCCTTCATCATAGACAACTCATACATGCAAATTCACTGTTCATGTATAAGATATATGTATAATAAGTGCACGTGTATGTATATTAATGGAGCACTATATACACGAATGAATTCGTATGTCTCGTACGTCATGTCAGAGAACTTGACAGCAACATGGCTACCGAGTAAAGCCTCCAGAAAGGCAGGTATTAACTGACAGGAGGTTCCATTAAGCTCAAATAATTGAGCCTTAATTATGTAGAATTCTCCTTGACAAGGATGTCCAATGTACATTTCGCATTTAAAGAATATATTTCGTATGTCGGTCACTAAAAATTATTCAAATATAAAAAAAGGCACAAAATTACATGATTTCAAAATTACGAGCAAAATTACATGAAAAATGAAAGCAATTTGGAAATTCAACCAATTTAGACTCTTTTTTCAATTTTAAGGCAAGGACATTTGGTTATATCAAATTTTGAAAAGTTTTTAGGAATCTTACGAGTTTTAACAAAATTTCATGTGATTTTGAATAGATATTTTTAAAGGCGTTGGACCCAAGTGTTAAACTCAAAATTCCATTCTCCATTTTATTCAACGAAAATTATAGATAAATATTTTTTGCATAAAACGAAGAATTCTAAATCTGACTTCAAAATTCAATATTTTAATTTTACTTAAAAAATATTTGAATTATGGATTTTAAATTTTGTCGTAGATTTTCGAAAGGTTTCTGGTAATTTTAAAGGATTTTTAGGAATTTTTAATTTTATCATTGAATTTTCAGAAATTATAAGATAATTAAGTTTTTTTTTAATTTTATGAGATTTTTAATAATTATAAACGATTTCGAGAGATTTTCTGATTTTTTAAAGGTTTTATGGAATTTTTGAAGATTTCATCGAGGATTTCATCGAATTTTACGAGGTTTCAAAAAGTTTCTAGGAATTTTAAGAGGTTTTCACGACTTGAACTAGGTTTAAAGAGTTTTTCATGACCTTTAAAATATATTATCGCATCTTTAAGGCTTTTATTAAGTTTTATGAGATTTCTATAATAATTATAAAACATTTCAAGAGATTTTTCTGACTTTTAACAGGTTTTATGGAATTTTTAAGGATTTTATGGAATTTTATGAGAGCTCTAATACTTTTAATGGATTGTAAAAGATATAAAGGAATTTTAAATATTATCATAGAATTTTAAAGAATTTCAAGAAGTTTCTGGGAATTTTAAAAGGTTTTCGTTGACATTGATCAGATTTCAATCGGATTTCAAGGGATTTTTATAACTTTTAAAATATTTTATGGGATTTAAAGGATTTTAAAACTTGTCAGGGAATTTTATTCAGGGTTTCAGAAGATTTTAATGATTTTTAAAAGAATTTTTTAGAATTTACAAGGATTTCGAAGGTTTGCGTAAAATTTAAAGGATTTTCAAGAGATTTTTCTAATTTTTAAAAAATTTTGCTGTAAAATTTTTAAAGATTTCGTGAAATTTGATGAAATTTCCAGTGTTTGGCACGTTACTGTCTGAAAGTAACGCATTGCCGTTACCGTTACTTTAAAATAAAATAACGCGTTACCTTAACCGTTACTGAAAAAAAGTAACGCGTTACCTTTACGTCACTTTTTTTTATTAAATTTTTAATACATTACTTAAATGCCCTAAAAGAATTTTAAGAATTTGATACATTTGATTAATAAATAAAAATTATATTTACAGTTAGCTAAAATAATTTTCAAACTACTGAATTTTTCTATAATTTTTCTGAATTTATATTTGACTTTTTTAAATATTTTTTGAGTATTTATATTACCTATAAATATTTTATAAATAAATATTTTAATTAGAAATATGATTAAAATTAATCATATTTTTAAAATTGATTATTTTCATGATCAATAAATATTTTGAGTATTAATATTTATATATTTTATACAGTAAGGTAAAATAATTTTAAAACTATTGAATTTTTCTATAATTTTTCTGAATTTCTATTTGAATTTTTTTTTTTTTTTTTGAGTATTTATATTACGTATAAATATTTTAATTAGAAATATGATTAAAATTAATCATATTAAAAAAAAATAACGCGTTACCGATACCGTTACTAAAAAAAGTAACTTTTCTGGTAACGCGTTATAAGTAACGCGTTACTGTCAAACACTAGAAATTTCTAAAGAGATTTTACGAAATTTATTTGGATTTTAGAGAACATAATAGGATTTCGCGAAATTTTTTGTGATATTTAAAATTTAAAGGATTTTACGAATTTTATTTGAGTTTTATGGAGTCCAAAGGAAAATTATAAAAAATGTCTTTTCTGCCCTCCGGCCAGAAAGCGTCAACTTCCCGGCCGCTGCGCTAAACGAAGTTGCCGATTTCTGGCGTCGTCGAGCAGAAAAATAGTATACACACCTTGGCCAGTAAAAAAGAAAGCCTCAGATCACATTTTTGTCAACCTCGGCTTCGCCTCGGTCGACAATTACATGTGATCTGAGACATTTCTTATTTTACTGGCCAAGGTATGTAATATACTATTGATAATATTCCTTAAAATTGTTGGGACGCTAATTTCCGCAAACTTTCCGGTATTATCCTAAAAAATTTGGTAGGGAAAATTTCAAAAACGCTTTTCACAATGTGGCGGATTTGTATTGGGACACTTTTCGTGACATAGGTGAGGGGGGGGGTCAACTTTCCCAAAATAAGTTACGTCATTTACAGATAATGATTGAAAATTCAGAATCTTTCAAACAAGTTTTCATGTTTTGCGACAATTCCCAAAGTTTAGTAAACATATTTTAATTCACAAAGATTTAGGTGATATTCCCTCATTTTTTCAACAAATTGCTAAAAAATGTAGGAAAATTACTAGAAAATTTAGAAAAATTACTAAAAAATTTAGAAAATTTTCTAAAAAAAAATATTATAGATTTAGATTTCTCCTTATTGTGTAAAGCCGATGAAAGTGGGAGTTTCGATATATCATATAACTCAAAACGTGCTTTTTTGGTGCTAAATGACTTTCCATAGGGAAAGTTTGATCTCGAGTCTCGAGGCAAAAGTGGAAGGAAGTGGAGCAAGTTAATTGCCCTTGCTTTTCATCAGGCCGTTAATTAGACTGCAGGAGGCTTGGTCACCGCCCTAAAAACACTTGAATATTGACCTTTCTCGCACTAGGGAAAATCAGGGGTGCCAAGCTGTCTGCCGAAACGAAATGTGACCCAGGCAAACGATTCTTTTCTCTTTCCTCTACTGTAACTAATTTCAACTTAACGGTCGTCAGAATCTTTACCTTATCCTGAAAATTAGCCTTTCTAAACAAAATTAGACAGTCTTTATCATAATATTATATAAATAGTATCTATTACACTCAAAACTTGATTTTATGATGTATGCCGTTAAAGTATTAATTAATTAATTAATTAATTAATTAAATTAGAAAAGGCGTCAATGTAATTTCAGTTTCGAACGGTAAGGAAAATTATAATCTCTGAGCGGGAAAAAGTTCGACCCCTTCCACAGGTGATTACTTATTCTTTTGAAATCCTTTTAATTCCCTTGAAATTCTTTTAAATCCTTACAATCATTTTAAAACGGTTAAATCGCTTAAAATTCTTTAAAATCGTTGGAAATTCTTCAAATTTGTGTTGATATGAAATTGTCATGATTCTTTTTGCATTTTCCCAGAAAATTTTTTTGAATTCTTTTGAATTGACCGTAAATTATTTTTGAATTCATTTTAAATTTAAATAAATCCGCCTTAATGCTGCTCTCTAAATCTGAATCAGCGATAAGTATACCACTGATTCCAATCAGCGAAAGTTCCACTGATGAATCAGTGAAATTTAGATGATAGAGGGCGTGACATACACTGATTCATCAGCGTAATTCACTGTTTCATCAGCGTATATATACGCTGATTTGAATCAGTGGTATACTTATCGCTGATTCAGATTAAGAGACCCGTGTGGAAATGTGCCCAGATTAGCCCATACTATAATTGGGCGCCAATGTGCGCCCAACTGGGTAGCCCAAATATGAAAAAAAAATAAAGAGATTCGATTGTTTTCATTATATAATTAAATAAATGCAAAGTGTGATTAATACTGCACTTTTTTCAATAATTCATATCCCTGAATCATTAAAACTAAAGTTTCTAGAGCCAGTCACTGTTTAGTTTATACTTAAGTATTTATCTAACTTAAAAGCGACGAAGAATAATCAAATTTAAGATTTAATATCGATTGTTTTATGTTTTAAATATGTTTAATTATAATTAATCCATAATTTGTTAATTTGTTAAATATATATCGATTCGTTCATATGTAAAGATTAAAAAAAAAGGAATAAATCTTGTTAAATGCAAAAACAAGTTTTCTTTATAATATACTTATAAATATTATCCATTTTTAATATTTTATCGTTAATTGGTCAGCCCACATTCAGCCCAAATAATAACTGGGTAGAAAAAATATTGCCCAACTTGGGCCCAACTAGTTTTCCCTAATATGGGTTTTAGTTGGTATGAGCGTTACAATCCAAAATGGGCCCCACTTAGAGATCCCAGTTGGGCCCCAGTTGATACTTGGGCAAACTATCTGGAACCCAGTCTGGCCCCAGTCAATGTTTCCACACGGGGAGTGGATTAGTTTAATACCTTAAACAAATCTATTGATTTCCTTTTAATTCTTTTAGATTTTCTTTACTTCTTTTCAGTGATTTTAAATTCTTCTGAATCCCTTTGAATTTCTCCTGAATTCTTAATGTCAATTTGATTTGACGTTTCATTTTTTTTAGTAGAATATTCTTTTCAATATAATATTCCTTTCGTTTTTGTCGTTCGGCAGTCGGCATAAAATGTCTTAGAGGGAGATCCTAAATCGGTGAGTGTTTTCTCAGGCTCGGCCTATCCGATATTAGCGGGTCTCTGTTTTTTTAAGCAGTAGGCCCACTTCCTTATTGCCATGTCCGGGAGAGTCCTTCGTGCCACGCTGTCTACCGAACTTATATATTTTGGTGTCCAATGACTCCTATTTCGACTCAGGAGATCCTGGGACACTGCCCAGATAATAAATCATGTTTTAGGTTTTCACACTATTAGGGTGGAAGTAAACACACAGTAAAAGAAATTAGAACTGTTTCGAGGGGTATATAAACAATATAAACATGAATTCTTCAATCAGCCCATGTAGAAATTCCGATCGGGATTTAGTAGGGCCCTGGCTAGTTTTCCCTATTTCTAGTCGGGCGCTGGTCGGGAAAAATGGAGAGGGCCTGGCTAGTTCTGTAACGCTGTTTTAGCCAGGTTCTAGCTAGAACTTCTGAGCAGGCCCTAACGAGAGTTAGGTAGGGCCCCGTCTAGGCCCTTTCTATTATAATATTTTTGTTATTCACTGTAAAGTACAAAAATTTAAATTAATAAAGAATAAAAAATTCTTAAATGTCAAAAGTAAAGTTGGTGTATTTTATACGTTAAAACTATTATAAACATAGTAATCTGATAGTAATAGCACAGTTTTCTGTAAGTTGGCCCAATTAAAACCTGGTTAAAATATAAGATTGGGTCCTAACTAGACGTGCATAGATTTACTAGTCACAAAGAATGGAAAATCCTAACAGTGCCTTATAGGGACTTACTATTCCAGTTCTAGCAAGGACCTGACCACCGCCCTAATGAACATAGGGACAAATAGGGCGATTTCTACATGGGAGGAAAGATATTATTAATTTATTATCATGTATACATGATTTAAATTTGAAATACAATCTGATTCTTCTGAAAATCCTGGAAAATCCTGGAAAATCGTATAATCGAGATTTTAAATCAAAAGGTATAGTATAGACTCGTCGGTTTTTCGTGGAATAGGAAGAGGAACTGGAGTCTCTTTGCAAGACGTTTTCGCTGGAAGGGAAGCGGATATGCGCGGAACAGGATGGAGAGTTAAGAAGCAGGGGCGGAGAAAAAATCGTGGGATGAAGACCAAGGGGAGTGAGAAATCGCGAGTAGAATATATAGTCGATAGTAACTAGAAGATCAAAGGAACGCGACAACGGATATGCGTAAACTTCAGGCCCAATGCTAACTTCGCGTTCTCGCGAAAATTCATCAAAGAACCGTGGATGGATAAATGTAAGCGACCGTTTAGCGCGAAGTCGTCGCTAATTTTAATTATTGCTTGATTTACGTCTCAATGAACCGACATGAGGGCAGAAAAATGGTAAAGAACTTCTCGAAGTTACTTTTTAGTTTCTTCACTGATTAGTAGCAATTTTTTTAAATGCTGTAATTAATTCCGTTTCATTTATGAAAATATTACATTATTAGCAATATTATAAATGCGCTGTAAATAATAATGAGCATGGAAAATTAATAATATCCAGAAACACAACTCTAAATTCGGCCCTGAGGAAATATAAGGAATTAAAAATTGGGTTGAAGATAGATAGATTTTATAAGATTTCAAAAATTGTATATAAAAGGATTTAAAGAGATTTATAGTAGGTACTCTCTAAATCTGAACCAGCGAAAACCCTACCAAATCAGTGAAATTCGATGATGAATCAGCGGAATTGCTCTCGTAGAGGGCGTGAAATTCACTGAGTCATCAGCGAATTTCACTAATTTGGTAGGGTTTTCGCTAGTTCAGATTTAGAGAGTAATTTTAAGGAATTTCAAGGGATGCTAAGAGATTTTGATTGATTTTAGGACTTTAAAGGGATTTTTAAAAAAACTTCCAAGAATTTAAAGATTTTCAAGAATTTTGACAAAAGATTTCAAAGATATCAAGATTTCCTAAAGGATTTTAAGAGATTTTAAGTGGTTTTGTAGGAAGTTTAAAGCGATTCAAAGATATCAAAGGATTTTTAAAGATTTCAAATGATTTTAAGGAATTTCAAAAAATTCAAAAAAGTTTCAAAATTTTGAAGTAATTTGGCAATAAAAACTGTTTTAGTATTCTTTAAAATTTGTTAAACCTCTTGAAATTTACTGAAATTACTAAAAATTATTGTAATTTTTTTTAATTTCTTTAAACATCTAGCAATTAAAAATTATGAAAAAAATATAATTATAAAATGTAGTTTAGTAATAATTTTCATGAAAACGAGAAACCTCTTAAAATTCCTAAAAATTTCACAACATTTAAAATCTCTTAGAATTCTTAAAAATCTCTTAATAATTGCATGAATTTCTTTATAATTCAACGAAATATACTAAAATCCCTTAAAATTGTACTAAATCTTTTCAAAATCCTGTCTATTGAATATCATAAAAATCACTTGAAAATCGTAAAAAAGAACTTTCAAGAATTTAAGGATTTTCAAGTATTTTCAAAAGATTTCCTAAAGGATTTTAAGAGATTTTAAGTGATTTTATAGGAAGTTTAATGCGATTCAAAGATGCCAAAGGATTTCTAAAGATTTCAAATCATTTTAAGGAATTTCAAAAAATTCAAAAAAGTTTCAAAATTTTGAAGTAATTTGTCAATAAAAAATGTTTTAGTATTATTCTTATATTATAATTTGTTAAACCTTTTGAAATTTACTGAAATTACTAAAAAATTTTGTAATTTTTTAAAATCCCTTTAAATATCCAGTTATTAAAAATTATGAAAATAATATAATCATAAAAGTTAGTTTAATAATAATTTTCATGAAAGCCTGTTTAAAGTTCCTAGAAATATATTTTTCCGTGTTTGTGAAAAATACACGAATTATTAAATTTTCCAATATATAAATATAATCATCTTTTATATTTTCATAAATAACACAGGCACACAAAAAAAAAGTGGTCTGTACCAAGAACCGGACCTATATATTCATACGTATTTTGACGCGCTGAATCCGAATCCGGAGTCCGTTTAGCTCCATCACGTCAAATTTAAGGGCATTTGAAGGTCAAATCGACAAAAAAATAGTCAAATTGATTCAAATTAATATTTCTATATATTTTTGGGGTTGTTGAATCCAAATCCGATGTCCGTTTGATCCGAAAAGGTCAAATTGAAGGTCATTTTGAAGGTTAAATGTTAAAAAAAATGTTAAATATGAAAAAAAAAGTTGGATGCATATCTAGACGTAAAATTTCTCGTTCTTTCAGAATCTGCAGTCAAAAATTCACTTTTAGCAGAATGAACACATTTAACCTTGAAATGACCTTCAATTTGACCTTGTCGGATAAAACGGATATCGGATTTAGATCCAACGACCCCACAAATATATAGGAATAATAATTTGAATCGATTTGACCTTTTTTCCAGGATTTTACCTTGAAATGACCTTCAACCTGACCTGATGGAGACAAACGGACACCGGATTCGGATTCAGCGACCCCAAAAATATAAAGATATGCTAGTCTGGTTCCGGGAACATCAGGACCTTTGTTTTTTTTGTATGTCTGTGTAATCAGGTTGAAGGTCATTTCAAGGTCTAATCCTGGAAAAATGGTCAAATCGACTCAAATTATTATTCCTATATATTTTTGGGGTCGTTGAATCCAAATCCGATGCTCGTTTTATCCGACAAGGTCAATTTGAAGGTCATTTCAAGATTAAATGTGTTTATTCTGCTAAAAGTGAATTTTTGACTGCAGATTCTGAAAGAACGGGGAATTTTACTTCTAGATATGTATTCAATTTTTCGGATCCAAACGGATCAAACAGACATCGGATTTGGATTCAACGACCCCAAAAATATATAGGAATAATAATTTGAATCGATTTGACTATTTTTCCAGGATTTTACCTTGAAATGACCTTCAACCTGACCTGATGGAGACAAACGGACACCGGATTCGGATTCAGCGCGTCAAAATACATACGAATATATAGGTCCGGTTCTTGGTACAGACCACTTTTTTTTTGTGTGCCTGTGTAATCAAGTGTGAAAAATTTTGGCATTTCCCTATTTTTACCCGATGTTTGGTTTCAACGTAAAAAACTCTTCAATACCCTGTTTCATTATCAAAAATTGGTATTAATGAGATATTACTACTGTATCATTTTCCCATAAGGCTAACTATGGCAATTTATGCACTGGGAAAAGATTAATAGAGATTCTAAATTTTTTATCTCTCAAATATTATCAAATCTCATAATCTATAATACCGTCAACTTCAGGTAAGTCCGAGGGTAAGGCTTTAGTAAGTCTTTATTAGTCTGAGTTTGGGAAAACTTCCCGACACCAGTCGCTTTCTGCTTTCTGGATTTTCTCAAATTAAGTACTTTTAATATTCCAAGAATAGTCAGTGATTTTCGTACAACTGAGTGGTCTTAGACAAAAAAATTCAGACTAAAGAGGTGCGTTCTGAATGTCATTTGATGGACACCAGTTTCATGGTGGAGTCAGCCTCCAGCAGCGATTTCTTGCCTTCCTATCGGATTAACTGGTGGCACCATTTTGCCAGAGTAATAATCTGACGCTAATCTAGGCTTCACCATCTTTTCACTTTTGTACCAGAAAATTTAAAATTTCCCTCACTTTGAAGAGATGTCAGTTTTTGACCTTTCTGTCGAATTTACGGAATATCCGGGTTACTCTGGCTATAGCACGTATGGGAAGAAGACGAACGTTTTTGAAGCCAGAAGATCTTTCTGTGTCAAAATCCCTACTTCAAAGTACTTTACCCCCTCCCTCGAATCCTCTTCTCTTTTATCTTCGTTTTTCCACCTCGGTTTCTTCCTTGTTTCTTCTCTTTTTCTCTCGTATTCCTTGTAAGACCTTCCAGATGGCCGAGTTCTCGCAGATTCTTCGAGCTTCTATTTTTCCCATCAGGTACTGTCGAATCTTTAAGCCGAAACAAATGTTTCACAAGCGGATGTTTCTCCAACAGTGTATGCTTTTGTTATGCCCTTTTGAGGTTTTAGATACTGGAATTTTAAAACCTAAACTGAAAAAGGCGATTTGTTTTTGCCTTTTTATATCGTTCAATTAGTGTGTATATTAAAATTCGAAGATATTTTGCTCGAAATTTAATCACATGAAAAACAAAATTGTCCTTTTTTTCTAAATCTACACTCAGAAAAAAGTTTGTTTGAATCAAACAAACATATCATTGATATAGGGTCAATCAAAAAATATCTTTGAATTAAATAAAATTTTTTTGATTCAAATAAATTGTCTTTAACTCAAAAAAATTAATTTCATCATATTAAAAAAAAGTTTCTTTGAATCAAACAAATTTTTTTTAATTGAAACCAATTTTGTTTAATTCAAAGATATTTTTTGATTGACCCTATATCAATGATACGTTTGTTTGATTCAAACAAACTTTTTTCTGAGTGTAATAAATTCTTATACGTTTGAGATCGTCTCTAAATTACGTATACATATATAACACTTTTCTTTTTCCCCCTATTTCTTGTCTCTCTCATCCATAATTTTTTCAAATATTTCCATATCAGTGTCTCATTGATGACATTACAAATCTTTGAAATCTCGAGAAATCTCGTATCATAATGATTTCTATAAAGTGTCTATTTCCCCCTCCTGCCTTCCATATTTATATTATAAATTATAACATTTGTTCTCTCTCCCTAACCACCGAAATGCAGCTATATATATCAGGGGCGGCGACTATGGGGGGGCCAGGTACTTTTTGCCCCCCCCAAAAAAAATTTTGGGGGGGCCGTGCCCTCCCAATATTTCAGAGAGCAAAATTGATATTTGGAAATTCATTATATTGTCCGATCAGTTGGTACTCTGATATACACCAATTTTTACGACCATCGTTTTGTTTCTTTTAAAATAACTTGGAGATCTGAAAAGTTGGAAAACTTGCAAAATTTGTGCCCCCCCAATATTTTTTAGAAGTCTTCGCCTCTGATATATATAATTTATTAATGGCCCCTTTTTGCAAATCACTATAAATTGACACCTGCTTCTAGACAACCATTCACGTAGACTCAGATTGCGTGAAAACAACCAGAAGGATTGCCTTTTAAAATTTTATACATATAGTTTTTTATTTTAAAAATACATGATGTTCACTTATTAGTATTAACAAAATGGAACTTTAAACTTTTTTTTAAATATTTTTTGATAGCACAATATCCAAGCACACGTTCGGTTTCGTATTTGAAAATAGATATTATAAGTTGTATACACTCGACTGACCCAATGGGCAAGAAATCCAAAACAGAGGTCTTCCAATAGTTCAAATAGGCAATAAATTCCTTCTCACAAATGTCACATCAATTGCGCATGCGTATTGTATATAAAATAATATTTTTACCATTTTAAATTGCGCGCGAATAGCATCCAATCAGATTCCCCACTGAAAAAACTGTTTAGTTCTATCAACCAAAATTTGGTTGGCTCAACAAAAGAATTTGGTTTCTATACAGTCCACAAAACATTTTTGTTGAGTCAACCAAAATTTTTTGTTGGGTCTTTTTGTTGGCCTAACAAAACTGTTTTGTTAGCCCAACAAAACTTTTGTTGGCCTAAAAAAATTATTTTGTTGACACTAGGTATTGTTCAATTAATAAATTGTTTTACCTTATTTCAGGGTGAAAATTCTGGATAATGTTAAGAGGTTTTTGCTTTTCGGAACTCCACCCCAAATTCTTCTCCTTTTTTAGAGGTATTACCCTTTTTTGAGAGTTTTCCCTTTTTTCTC
>CAJFCP010000700.1:7925-29063 GCA_904066005.1 Synergus itoensis | reverse complement strand
AAAACTAACTTAACTCTTTTGAAGTTTTTTGAAATTCCTAAAAAATTACTTGAAATCCCTTTAAATCTCTTAAAATCCATTTAATTTCCTTAAAATCACTTAAAATCTCTTGAAATCTTTAAGATGTCTGGGAATCTTTGTAATCTTGTGAAATTTCTTAAATTTTTTTTAATTTCTTAAAATTTATTGTGATATTTTAAATAGAGAGTTAACTGAGCACTGTCAAATTTATTCCATCAAATTATTTTTGTGCAATGTTTCATTTTATTTTTAAAATATTATATAAAATTAATAATTTATGCTTTATAATTTATAATTTTAAGGATATAAAATGAGTTAAAAAATATTTCAATGTTTTTCAAAATATTGAAAAGTATTTTAGAAGACGTAGAAGATTTAATTAAATAGATTTCAAGAGATTTCACAGATTTTAAAGAATTTCAACAAACTTCATATAACTAAGAGATTTTTAAGAATTCAACTTTTTATATTTTGAAATTACTTGAAAATCTTGAAAACTAACTTAACTCTTTTGAAGTTTTTTGAAATTCCTAAAAAAATTCTTGAAATCACCTGAAATCTCTTGAAATCCCTAAGATGTCTTGGAATCTTTGAAAACTTATGAAATCTCTTAAAATATTTTTTAATTTTTTAAAATTCCATGTGATATTTTGAATAGATTTAATTAAATAGATTTTAAAAGATTTCATGGATTTTAAAGAATTCAAACAAACTTCTCATAACTAAGAGATTTTTAAGAATTCAAAAACATTTTTCATATTTTGAAATTGCTTGGAAATCTTGAAAACTAACTTAACTCTTTTGAAATCTCTTGAAATCTCTTGAAATTCCTTGAAATCTCTTGAAATCATTTAAAACCTCTTGAAATCTTTGAGATGTCTTGGAATCTTTGAAATCTTGTAAAATATCTTTAAATTTAAAAAAATTTTTTATAATTCCATGTGATATTTTGAATAGAGAGTTAATTAAGCATTGTAAAAATTATTCCTTCAAATTATTTTTGCACAATGTTTCATTTTGTATTTAAAATATTATATAAAAATTCTAGATTAGCTCGGATCATAGATTTTCGGTTATTTTATTCTATAATATTAACGAGCGCGAAAAAATGAATAAAAAGTGGTTACTACAGAACTACCTGTTGTATACTAGTCTGGAACTTCAATATTGATTCAGAAAATATACGAAATCTACCGAAGCACACGGTCTAACAATGTTTTTATTTAGTCTGGGATAAAGCGTTTAAGAATCTCGGTTGACGTATCGATTACTTTTTTCAAAACACATAACCCATACTTATATTTTAAAAATATTTTTATTTTTTATGAAAATCAATTGAAACGATAATACCTCTGTTTAATTCTTGTCTTTTTTGTCTCAAGTTGATATTCTTTTTCGTTTTTGTATACAAGAAAATGATTAATTATGAGTAAGTTAATTATAAATTTTAAAATAACAATTTATATTTATAAAAAATATTTTATGTTTAGAAGATTGCGAGAGATTTCAAATGAATATTTTTTGATTTAGAGGAATAATTATAAATAATTATTTTAAGTTTACGCAGAATTTAAAACTTATTTATCAAATCCATATTTAAAATATATTTTTTATTTAAAATTTTCACTTTTAGGAGTAAAAGAGACATCTTGCATCATAAATTCGAAACACATGCTCTATCCCACTTTACCAGTTGGAGGTTCCATATTTGAAGGTCACTATTCTTCGGCATAGTAGTTCTCGAGTTTATCAATAAATTAATCCTAATTTTATTTCTTTAATTCAAGAAAAAATTCTCATCATTATTAAAATATCGGTAAAAAGTTTAAAATAGAGTTCTGAAATTTTATGTTTGAAAATTTATTTGTTTTTTGAATTACCGACTATGCTTTAGTGTAAAACGTGACCAGAAGATGGCTCAGTGTTCATTTTCCTGGGATTCTAATTCAAAAAGATAGAATAAGACTCTGATGTAAAATATTAAAAAATAATCCATATAAATTTATTTGAAAATCGGATATTTATGTCAAAGCAAAATTTATTTCAATATTTTGTAAATAGAGCCTATTCTATATCATATTCTTGTTTATTTCCAGATATATTCAGAATATTGAATTTTCGAAATAAAAACTGAAATTTATTAAAAACAAAATGATTAATTCGTAAAAAATTTACTGAACAGAAATGTTGCTATCGTCTTCTCATTAGACGATTCAAGCAGATGGTTCACGTCTGAATTCTCGTAACGATACTCCATTTTGTAAACATTAAGAAGCTGGAGAATAATTGTCCAAGGCGAAGCTTATCTTTTCGGAAAAAACAGGTCGATTCATTTTCAACAATTAGGGGAAAAAGGAAAGAACGATCTGGAGGGAAGAGTTAAGATTTACAACTTCCGGTCGCATGAGGTTCCTAGAAAATGGCGATTGCTTCGCAAACAAAGCTTCTAGAACTTGTTCTTCGACCATTTTCAAAAATTTCAGAAGACAATTTTCATATTTTTTTAGTCATATTTTTCGAGTCGTACGACTACAATAAAATTTTATATTTTTTTTTACATATTTTACAATATTTTTAAAAATATGAATAATTCTAATCGAATTGCTTTACACATGTACACATTTTATTTATGAATCACATATGATTATGGCCTTTTAAATATACACGTGCACGGAGTATTGAATTTCGCGGACGACTTCTCGGATAAGATAAATTTAAAGGAGATAAGAAATACTCAATGCTTAATGCTAGAAAATATCAATAACAATATTAACAATTCCCTTTCAGTTCTCAAAAATTTTTATCTTATATATAACTATGTGGAATACAATTTTTAAGATTGTTTTTAAAAAGTTTTATGATTTAAAAATTTGAGAAAATAAAATAAGAATCGTTACATCTTTTTATTTGCTGAGTCAATGTTATATACTTTATTAAACCTTGCAAGAGAATTTTCCATATAAATGTAGTAAATTTAATATATTGTCAACTTTTTTCAAATTAATATTTGTAATGCAATATGTGAAAAGACATTCTTCGATTTTATCGAACCACAATGCATGCCAGATCTTGTTCACGGTTTTCCGTTCTATTCCGGTAGTTTGAATTAAAATTTTTAACGACGCCGTTAAATTGCAAAGCGGCAAGATGGCTGCAGCTGTGCTTTCCCTTGTTCCCGTTCACCAGAAAGACGATGGCGGGTAATCACGTGAAGTAATTAATTTTCCCAACCAACCTTCGCGTATATTTTTGGTTTCATATTATTCACTCGTCCTTGCTAATGCCTCCTATTTCAATGCAAAGCAGGACGTCTACTAAGTATTTTATAGTATTTTATAGAAAAAAAGCTATTTCACGGTGCGTCTGAACAAACTTTAATTGAAAGGTCTTTGCATATGAGATTTTCCTATTGGTTATATATAAGAACATTTTAAGACCAAAACCAAAAAAATCGCGGGGGCGCATTTTGAAAAAAGTTGTTTTTTTTTTATTTTTTGTAATGTAAAACGAATTTATTTTTTATAAAATATAATAATATGCATTTAAATTTTAAGAATAATATAAATTATATATTTTGGAATTCGAGGGAATCTATAAAGGATACTTATTCTTAAGAAATTATTTTCAATAATCTTGATCTATTTTAAGACACATTATTAACGATTTTCTTATGATTTCGTGTTTATAAATCATTGAACTGCTACAATTTTGAATTTAAATAAAAACTGCCAATTTGACGTCAGCAATATTAAATATTTTTCGCTAAAATTAGGCCATTTACCTCCGTCTGCATGAAATGGAGATAAATGGCCTAAGTTTAGAAAAAAGTGCATATTTATTATTGCGAACATAAAATTGGCGAAACTAAATTGGTAAAATTTATATGAATTTTCAATATTCAAAAAACACAAATGAGCGATTGCACTTTTACAATCTAAATTAAATTAAAATGAAGAAAGTTCAGGTTCGAAGGAGTGGAATAAACATTGCGGTTCTATTGAGTAAATTGTTTACTTGCAGAGCTGTACCATTCAAATAAAATTACTGACGTCTATCAACAGTCTGAGATTCGACATCAAGTTGACGTCTATCATGTCTGTCATTATAGTATAGAACATATAAAAATGAAATTGACCCAAAAACACATTTTAACAACACCCTATAATGATAATTTTCACTTCATTTAATTCTCTATTAAGATTTCTAAATATTTCTTTTTCATTTCCCTTTTTAAAATGCAGTTTTCCATTCCTACTCATTTTTCAACCTTGTTTTACCTTTGGGATCGTTCATTTATTACTTATAATGTATATGAGTTTTTTAGGCTTGTGGGGAGGGGTCGAGAAATTTTACACAACATTTAGGGGCCGAAATTCCTTAAAATTCCTTTAAACCCCTTAGGCCCCTACTAGAACATCTAGTCGGGGCCTAACTGACAAAAGCGTTATGATCTTGCTGGGGCCCCGACTAGTTTTCCCCATCAGGGCCCGATTAAAAAAGGGAAAACTAGTGAGGCCCCCACAAGACCCCTATCGAAATTTCTACACGGGATCTTGGACCCCGTGTAGAAATTTCCCTATCTTTCCTCATTTAAAGTAGGGTTCTAGCGTGGCCCAGACTAGAAGTTCTAGTCTAGAAAAAACTAATCAGGGCCCTGTCTGGCGCTAGTGGGAAATTTTTTATTTTGATAAGTCTATATTACCCATGTCAAACCTGACCCAGATCGGTGATGAAAAGCCCGGCCCGATCAGACCAGGTTTGGGCCTGGTTGGGCCTTGTATTTCATCACCGGTCTGAAATCCCCCGACCTGAATCCCCAGATTCCCCAATCTGGGCCCGATCGGGGCCACAGCAAAATTTCTACTCGGGTATTAATACTTATTAATATTATTAATTAATACTGCGATATATATCGCGAGGACCTGATTAGGGCCACAGCAGGGCCCTTTCTTTGACAGGGCTGTGGAAGGGCGATTCCCACTAGGCCCCTACTAGAACATCTATTCGGGGCCTAACTGACAAAAGCGTTATGATATTGCTGGGCCCCGACTAGTTTTCCCCATCAGGGCCCGACTAAAAAAGGGAAAACTAGTGAGGCCCCCACTAGACCCATATCGAAATTTCTACACGGGACTCATTTAAGATCATGTAAAACTTGTAAATCCTTTGAAATACTTTGAAATTTTTGAAATCCGTTAAAATCTTTAAAATTCTTATGGAGATCCTATAGAATCCCTTAAATTTCGTGAAATTATTTGAAATCTTATAACATCATTAAAATACTTTGAAATCCATTAAACTGTCTTGAAATTTGTATAATTCCTTAAAATCTGTGAAGTTTATCAATATTTTAACATTCTTTAGATCCTTGACATTAAAGGTTTTAAAAATTCTTGAAAACTATTCAAAAAAATTTCCAAATTTCAGAATTTCAAAATTTGTTAAATCCATTAAAACCGTTGAATTCCCTAGAAGTCCTACAACAAACAATTTAACAATTGAAATCCCTTGAAATATCCATTATGCCCTGAAAAATGTTATTGATAGCGAAAAAAACAGATTAATGAAAGCTACCTAACCTAATAATCATGATTATTAGATTATGATCTATTTTTATTACAAGGCGGTCTAATACAAGGTGGAGGGGGAGAGGGTAAACAAATAATAGAAATTATTGATACAAAAATGAATAAATTTACATACAATAAAAAGGACGAGTGTAATGTAACATACTTAGAGATTTAATTAATTAAATTAATTAATTAATTTAATTTAATTTATTTTTATTTAATTCTTTAGACTCAGTACTGCATACAGAGAATGAAAAAAAAGAGAGACGGTACAGCTGTCCCTCTTGTTTATTGTGAGCTATCAACATGCTATAATTTGGGACACATTTTTCATTTTCTCAAGGGGTCGTTTCGAGCCAACCCCCTATCTGTACAGTAGTCGAGATCTAAACACTAAAACATCGGATTAAGTGGAGTACGTAAACAACGCATCTCTCTGGGGTTCCTTAGTTGGCATACCTAAAAGTTTAATCTTTCAAATATCAACCTCTTCACTTTACTTTCAACAAGTGTTTTGACTGTTTTGAATTATCCACTTGTGCTAGATTTATTTATATTTTATATTAATTTCAAAAACAATTAAATCCTCGATTTTTTCTTGATAGTCGATTTTTCAACTTTTTTAAATCGCCCTTCGAACAATTTAATATTGGGTTGAAGTTTCAGACGCCTAGTCTGACGATTTTTTATTTTTATATTCATTGGAATAAAAATATTTTTAGAAAATGTTTTTTACAGTTTCCAAAATCAAAAATTTTTATTTATTTACTGGTAGAAATTTATCCAGAGTTGTCCGGGATTTTAAGAGATTTTTTAAAATGTAAAGGAATTTTAAAGAGACTTTAAAAGGATTGCAAAAAATGTTCAGTGGTTTTGAGGACTTTTTCAGGTTTTCAAGGATTTTTTTTTAAATTGGGATTTCCAGAAATATTGAAGGATCTTATGAGATTTCGTGTCATTTTCAGGAATTTAAGAAACTTCAAGAAGGGACTTTAAGAGGTTTCAAGGGATTTTACAAGATTTCAAGATATTTCAAGAGATTTTAATAAACTTCGGATTGAAATTCATTACGTATCAATCCGAATCATTCCGGAATTTGTATTCGAACGAAACAGTTTAATTCCGATCTAATCCGAAGGAAGTTTTCAATGCGTATTTACCCGAAACCCATTCAAAAGCAATCCGAACCTTTAATCTGAATGAATCCGACAAATCCGAATTAATCAGAATTAATCCGAATAAATACGGTTAATTCGAATGAATCTGAACTTTCAATCCGAATGAATCTGGCCATTACTGTCAATCAGGACTTTCAATCCGAATTAATCCGTATTAATCCGACATCCATTCAAAAGCAATCCGAACCTTTAATCCGAATGAATCTGAATGAATCGGCCAATTCGAATTAATCAGAAATAATCCGAATAAATCCAGTCAATTCTAATGAATCCGAACTTTCAATCCGAATGTATCCGGTCAATCAGGAATTTCAATCCGAATACATCCGAATTAATCCGAAACCCATTCAAAATCAATCCGACCCTTTAATCCGAATGAATCAGAATGAATCCGCCAATCCGAATTAATCAGAAATAATCCGAATAAATTCGGTCAATTCTAATGAATCCGAACTTTCAATCCGAATGAATCCGGTCAATCAGGACTTTCAATCCGAATGCATCCGAATTAATCCGAAACCCATTCAAAAGCAATTCGAACCTTTAAGCTGAATGAATCCGCCAATCCGAATCAATCAAAAATAATCCGAATAAATCCGGTCAATTCGAATGAATCCAAACTTTCAATCCGAATGAATCCGGTCAATCAGGAATTTCAATCCGAATTAATCCGAAACCCATTCAAAATCAATCCGACCCTTTAATCCGAATGAATCTGAATGAATCCGCCAATCCGAATTAATCAGAAATAATCCGAATAAATCCGGTCAATTCTAATGAATCCGAACTTTTAATCCGAATGAATCCGATCAATCAGGACCTTCAATCTGAATGCATCCGAATTAATCCGAAACCCATTCAAAAGCAATCCGAACCTTTAATACGAATGAATCTGAATGAATCCGCCAATCCGAATTGATCAGAATTAATCCGAACTTTCAATCCGAATAAATCCGGTCAATCCGAATGAATCCGAACAATTAGGGAAGCCACAGGTGAGATTTCCGCTACGGTCGTCTGATAAACTTTCTTCATTAGTAACTTTTCAATTATATGTAATACCATTGCATTATGAAAATGTTATGTTTAATTTCACGTAATATCTGAAAGTTGGAGTAATTGATCTTCATTTGCGAGAAAAATCCGATTTAATTGACTTTATTTAGATTTTAGATTTTTAGGACAAGACAGTGAGCTTTACAAACAGGAGATGTTAAATCGAAATGCTTGTTCGCAAACGCGAGAAACTTGCAGGTTTCTGAAATAGCAGCATGGACGTATAAACAAATCTTATTTTGAGATCAAGTTTGACTATCTCTTTCTCAGCTTCTCTCTTGCAGGCTTTTCATCGTTGTCGCTCCTCCTCTTGCGCAAAAGAAACACTATCCAGACCCAAGCCTGCAGGATTGAACTGCAGGAATTTCAAGAGAGAGAGAGAAAGGGGACCAGATCGAAGGAATTCTGCTTTACAAAATATCTCTTGTCATTTTTAATACAAAAATACAAAATTTTCATTTGTAGAAAATTTTTACTGTGCGAATCATCATATTATATCCTATATCATAAAAAACTCTGTAAACTTGAATCAGTGAAATTTCACTGATTCCCAGTCAAATTCCACTGAAGTTCAGTGACTCTTAAGAGTCACTGATTAAAAATTTTCACTAATTAAAATCGTGAGAAAATTTTCTCACGATTTTAATTAGTGAAAAATCTACTGGAAATCAGTGAAAAGTCACTGAAATTTTCAGTAGTTTAGTGACGATTACGGAAAAATTCAGTGACTTTTCACTGATTTTCAGTGAATTTTCACTGAACGAAATCTTGAAAAAAGAGTCTCTAAAAATCAGTCAACTTTCACTGATTCAATTTTAGAGAGAAGAGACTACGATTATATATCCAATAAGCTTATTTATAATCGAATATAAAATTGAAGTCTCGATGTGAGTCACACCGGATGAATCCTATATATGTTGTCCTAGGGCATCAAAAAGTAAGCGACACATTTTTTTTTATCTACCGAAAAACGCTTCCAAAGAGTAAAAATCTCTCTAACAACCTACAAAATCGTAAAATCCTTTGAACCCTTTAAAAATCCATAAAATTATTTAAAATCCCATTTCACCTCATGAAATCCCTTTAAATTTTTTAAAATTCCAATAAATTTTGTAAAATCCTTTTAAATACCGTATCATTATTCAAAATCTCACAAAATGTCCTTAAATTCCTTAGAAAGCCTGAAAATCTTAATTTTACTTAAAATTCCGTGAAATCTCATGAAATTTCTTTAAATTTCGTAAAATCCTCAAAATTACTTAATATCCCATGAGATATTGTGAAATCCCTTAGAATTACCAGAAATCCGACAAAATATCGTGAAATTCTTTAAAATTACTTAAAATCCCATTAAATCTCTTAAAATTATTTAAAACGTCGAAAATTGCGTACAATCCATTAAAAGTTCCTAAAATTACTTAAAATCCCATTTCATCTCATGAAATCCCTTTAAATTTTTAAAAATTCCAATAAATTTTGTAAAATCCTTTTAAATAATCCTATCATTATCTAACGAGATTTCGTAAAATCCATTAAAAGTTCCTAAAATTACTTAAAATTCCATTAAATCTCATGAAATTCATTTAAATTTCGTAAAATCCTCAAAATTACTTAATATCCCATAAGATATTGTGAAATCTATTAGAATTACCTGAAATCCCACAAAATATCGAGAAATTCTTTAAAATCCCATGAAATCTCTTAAAATTTTTTAAAACGTCGAAAATTTCGTAAAATCCATTAAAAGTTCCTAAAATTACTTAAAATTCCGTGAAATCTCATGAAATTCCTTTAAATTTCGTAAAATCCTCAAAATTACTTAATATCCCATAAGATATTGTGAAATCCCTTAGAATTACCTAAAATTCCACAAAATATCGTGAAATTCCTTAAAATCCAATGAAATCTCTTAAAATTTTTTAAAACGACGAAAATTTCGTAAAATTCAAGGGGTAAAAAACTTTGAAGTTGACCCCTAAAAATGACATTAATTTTAACGTAAACTAGTCAATATTTTTTAGTCAAATTAATTGCTTGTTATTAGGTTTTGAATTGCAAATTTGTGAGTAGTAATTTTTTCATTACCCTTATTACATTCTCAATTTTATTATCCATTTTTTAGCATTCATAAAGCTAATACCTCTTGTTATTTATTGAATAAGAGACCATTTAATTTTGGGTTGTAACGCTCATACCAACTAATACCCATATTAGGGGAAACTAGATGGGCCCAAGTTGGGCAATATTTTTTCTACCCAGTTATTATTTGGTCTGAATGTGGACTGACCAATTAACAATAAAATATTAAAATTGATTAATCTTTATGTTAAGTATATTTATAAAGAAAACTTGTTTTTGCGCAAACAAGATTTATTGTTTTTTTTTTAATCTTTACATATGAACGGATCGATATATTTAACAAATGAACAAATTATGGATTAATTATAATTAACCATATTGAAAACATGAACCAATCAATATCAAATCTTAAATTTAATTATTCTTCGTCGCTTCTAAGCTATAGGTAAAAACTTAAGTATAAACTAAACAGTGACTGACTAAGAAACTTTAGTTTTAATAATTCAGGAATACGAATTATTGAAAAATGTATAGTATTAATCACACTTTGTATTTATTTAATTATATAATGAAAACAATCGAATCTCTTCAATTTTTTTTTATATTTGGACACATTTCCACACGAGAAACAAACATATTTATATGATGTTATGAATTAAAAATTTTTAAGAAATTTGAAGAGATTTTAGGATATTTCAAGAATTAATTACTGAATCCTAATGTCAATAAAAAATCTGTATAGTTTTTGAGGTCAATGCATCAGAGGTTAAAAATTAGGAATTAACACGATCAGCGGTATAAAATTACTGTATCGTGTAAACAAAGAAACTTGTCGGCGCGTGTGATGGCCGCTTGGGTGGCCCTCGTTCTTCGTGAAGACTGTTCACGTGCTCCCCAGAAGTACAACTTTACTCTCTATCGTCTATCTCTTTAATTCCATTTATATCAGATTATATGCTACTTTAAAATTTCAACACTCTGCCTTGTTTGTAAAATTAGGAAACGTTTTTATAAAGCTTGTATGTTTTAGATAATCAATTCTTCGCATACGATCAGACATCAGACCTGTAAATACAGAATTTTTCAAAATTAGACTCCTCATATTTTCAATAAGAACATTAGCTTCCAGAGACTAATGATTAATGTTTCCATTAGTCAGATTTTTATTTTTCATGTGTATAAAATACATTTTAAATAGAATTTTAAGCTCCTTCCTTTTCCGTAATAAAAATATTTTATAGACCACTTTTTTCCTACATTTTAGAATTTCTGAGTCGTTCCTCAAAGATGCATCAAAGGAAAAGGGAAAAAAATTGACGAAAAAATCGGTGCCATATTTCTAACGACTTTAGTTTCCCATAGTAAAAAAAACATGGCACGAAGACGTACCTATGTGAAACCACGTGGTCACAATCTCTGGTCTGCGGTTTTCTTATGTGTACACGTGCAACCGGAATATTTTCCTCGGGTGGTCTGTTGTGTTGGTGCCCTTGAGCGCATCTTTTTACTATAAAAAAAAGTAAAAAAACGCTAGCAATAAAATCTTTACCCCTTGAAATAAAATAGACAGCGACCCAGTTACTTGTTTTTGTTTTTAATGCGAGGGGCTGTTCACTCGAAAATCAATTCATTGATTCCACATTGATTCTGAATTAACTATAAGTATGATTCCTCCACTGAACGGCCTCTTGTTTTACAGAAAATATTTTTTTAATTTTTTCACTAATTTTTACTTGTAATTAGCAATTTTGCCAATCAATACATCTCGAAATTCAAAATTATATACCCTCAATAATTTCAATAAAATCTTTAGATTGTGAATTACAACTGATAAATTCAATAAAGGATAATAATTATAAGATATTAATTATTGAAATAAAATTACAAGTTTATGAACTATGAAATGATCCAAATTCGAAAAAAAATTTTCTTAAGTGCCTAAGTTGTTGAGGTCTCACAAATTATTACGAGGGCTTCGTAGGTGGCATTGATAAAGATAATTCAGTAGCATCTTCTTCGAGCATAGGGTGGTTTTAAAACTCAAGTACAGAAAAAAAACTAGCAAGGACACTAACCCCTCAACCCTCAACCCTTATGCCACGGGTCTCACTTTCTCTGTCTACCACTTGAAATGCGTCCAGTCTAGTCAAATCATTATAATCGTAATTATTTATGTCAAGAATGCTTAGATTCTTAGAAATCTAAAAGGGAATTTCTGCTTTTTCTCTCCAATGCTTTTAATTAATTAAAATAATATTAATATTTAATTAATTGAAATAGTATTATTTTCACTCATAGCAGATCGTTAACTTTTCACCTTTTTACTTTTTTCAACTGATAAAGTTGAATTATATAAAAAATTATTAAAATTAGAGTTGTAGGATAATTTCGGGTCATTTCGGTATCAAAAACTTTTTCAGATAATCAAAATAACAAGGAATGTCAATCTTTTAAAGCTGAAAACATTTTTATTTCACAATTGCAATTTTTTCAATCTTTTGAATTCTTTTGAAATCATTTTAAAAATATTTCACTTGGAATATCTTGAAATCTTAAAATTTCTGTACAGTTTCTTGAAAATTGATACACTCTTTGCAATTCTTTTGAAATCCCTTCAATTCTCTTGGAATTCATGAGACTGACAAAATAAAAAAAATATAAATAAAAAAATCTTCTGAAAAATACAAGATCCAAAACTTTGCGGGTAGAAAGTGGTTCTATACAATCCAATAAATATCGAAGTTTCAACAACCCCTTCGCAAATTTGGAACCAGGGTGTCTAGCGGACCGGGAAACCGGGGAAAACTCGGGAATTTCATTTAGGACCAAGAATTTTTTTGTATTTTATTGAAAAATCGACGTTTTTCTTCCAACACGTGATTATTTTTTTTACTTCTTATAACTTCAAGTCAATTAAATGTTAATCACTCTCCTAATCTGAACCAGCGGAATTTCGCTGATTTAAATTTAGAGAGTAGGTTTCAAACAACAATGTATACGAGATTTTAAAGAAATTTTGTTACATCACCTTTTCAGAGCGAAATTTTAAACGTATTTTTTAGGATTTTTAAAAGATTTCGCAGCATTTTGAGGAATTTCTGGATATTTCGCGGAATTTTAAAAGAATTCATAAAATTTTAAAAGATTTTTAAGAACTCCAGGGAATTTTAAGGGATTTTAAATGATTTCATGAAACTTCGAGGAAATTTAAGAGAACTCAAGAGATTTTTTATGATTTTTAAAAGAGTTTGTGGAATTGCATGAGACTTATAATAATTTTAAGGAATTTCAACAGATTTTTCTAATTATTAAAAGATTTTATGTAATTTTTAAGAATTTTATGGAATTTAATGATATTTCTAATATGTACTTTTAATGTATTTTAAAGGATAAAAAGGTATTTTAATTGTTATCATAGAGTTTTGAAGAATTTCAAGAAGTGTCTGGGAATTTTGAGAGATTTTCTCAATCTTTAAGAGATTTCAAAAGTTTTTCGTGAAATTTTAAGAGACTTAGAAAGGTTTCTGAGATTTTAAGGGATTTTAAGTCTTTTCATGGAATTTCGAGGAATTTTGAAATTTTAAAAAGTTTCTGAAAATTTTAAGGGATTTTACTTAACTGTTGTCATGGAATTTCAAAGAATTAAGAAGGAGAATTATGAGATTTTAATGGCTTTTAAAAGACTTTATTGGCATTTTTAAGGATTTTATGGAATCTGATGAGATTTCTAATACTTTTAATGGATTTTAAAGGATTTAAAGGGATTTCTAGTACTTTTAATGGATTTTAAGGGATTTAAAGGGTTTTTTAATGTTGTTGTAGAATCCTAAAGAATTTCAGGAAGTTTTTTAAGAGGTTTTCACGAATTTGAACAGATTTCAAGAGATTTTTATGACTTTTAAAATATTTTATGGGATTTAAAATATTAAAAAATTTTTCAAGGTATTTTATTGAGGAATTTAAAAAATTTTTTATGTTTTTTAAAAGATTTAGTAGAATTAGTTTTCCTTTTTAAAACTAATTCTTTCAAAAGCCAATCAAGTTTGCAATAACAATGTATGCGAGATTTTCGAGACATTTCGTTACATTCACTTTTTTAAGATAGGTTTTCTACTTTATCAAATTTAAAAAAACAAATTTTTTCAAAAATCACAAAAAGGCAACTATAAATTGGTCGGAGGAAAAAAATTTGACCGAGAAAAGAAAAAAAATATAAATAAAATAAAAAAATAAAAATAAAAATACCGGGAGAAAACCGGGAAAAACCCGGGAATTTTCAATTCCCTGATCACTAGACACCCTAGGAACTCACCCTATATCATCACTTAGACTTAAAAAATTCACCGAAAATTCTCAATTTTTGAAATCAAGATTTTATTGTTGATAATAAGTACTTGCAATGCTAAAAGACGTCCCAAAAAGTTTCATCTCTCAAGTTTATGGTATTTGAAACTCACCCTCATTTGGTGAATATGGGGTGAGTTCCAAATTGAGTTGGAGGGATGAAACTCCTTTGGGTGCATTTTTAACATTGCGAAGTATTATTAACAGCAATAAAATTTTGACTCCACGAATTAGGGGATTTTTCGTGATTTTTTTTGGACTAAGGGTTGATATGGGGTGAGTTCCAAATGAATTGGAGAAATAAAAGTTTCTGAGGTGTCTTTCAGTTTCTATAAGACCTATTATCAACAATAAAATTTTGACTCAGCGAATTATGGTAATTTTGGTGAATTTTTTAATTTTAAGGGATGAATTATGGTGATTTCCAAACTCACAGGGGGGTTGAAACTTCGGTGGATTATTTTTTGGGTTGTATTCAACTACTTTGCATCAGAATTCTTTAACATCATTCAAAATATCTTGAAATCTTTTTAAAAACTACTAATGTATTAAGTTTTACTTTTAATTTCTAATTTATTATAGTAAATTAGTATCAATAAGTCAAATAGTAAATATTTTAAATAATTTTCTAAGGAAGAGATGAATTGTCGCGAGAGGATATGAATTCTCCGGTGAATAACCCTTTCATCATCTTTGACTCTCGTCGAACGATTGCTCGGATTGCTGACGATAATCAATCGGTTGGGGAATGTTTATATACATATATTACGTCTGAAGTCACGTGACTGAGTGTTGAGTTTCATTTGGCATGGAGAGAAAATAAAAAATTGTGAGACGCTTCTTTTTCTCACGAGATCGTTTCGATTCGTTACGAATTTATGATGGCTTTAATTTCTTAGCGGTGAGATATGGTGACAAAACAATATCGCAGCTGAGAGAAATATATGCGCAATAAAAATTGTGACTAAGACCTAGAACACGAAGTTCATTTTAATAAATATTTTTTGAGACAGTATTGAAGCTCAAATTGAAGTTCAAAAGAAATTTTTTGAATTTTATTTATTAACAAATAAAGTATAATAATGTCATTGGAGATTAAGTTAATATAACTGCGTTTAGATTTTCTAATTTCTACTGGAGATGGAAAATTGAATTAAAAAATCGACTTTCGACTTTACAATCGACCTCAACATTTTCGATTTCCAAAATCAATTAATTGAGATGAAAAGTCGATTATTATAGTCTTTTTTAAAAAGTTGTTTAAACCATTTTTTAACGTTTATTAATTATAAGTAGGTATAATTCAAACTAGAAAGATCATTTATTTTCTAAGCACGAATCATAAATCATTTGAAAAATTTATTGATTAGATTTGAAGACATAAAAATAATTTTTTAAGACAATTTGAAAATTAATTTTTTCTTTAAACCACTTTAACAGAATTTTTAAGACTTTATTTTGGATTTGAAGTAATTTTCAAAAACAGCTGCGGGGGGGAAGAAAAAAAGTAGATCATTGGTTTATGAGATTAGTGCAAATAAAGTCGAGTATCCAAAGTCGATTGTAAAAAATTCGAGTTTCGATTAAAGTCGACTTTGACTTTTCCATCCCTAATTTCTACTCTTTTTTTTTTAAATAAAATGAACAATAGAATGGACTGACTCTTTTGTAGTGAATTTAATTTAATTTATTTAATTTAATTTAATTTTAAAGAATTTGAAAATCGTTTTATGAAATTATAAATCAGCTTTTACCAAAGCGTGGAGATAAAAGTACCGCTGTTAGTTCTCAGTCGACACGTAATTCATTGTAAGGCAAACAAACTTCTTCAGAATTTGTGGTCACAGAAAGAAAGAAGCGAAAACGATTCGTAGAAAAAAGACTGTGACATAGAGCTTAAAAATTAATTCGCACTAACTTCAATATTGAACTTAATCATTCATTTCAATGAAATCCGTTAAATATTCAGAAATTTTTATTTTAAATGTTTAAATTGGATATTATATTACGCTGTTGCATTAAAAATAAAAAAATTTCATGTTTAATCGATCAAAGTAATGCAATTCCTAAAGCGAGTAAGACAAAATTGATTACATACTAACATTATTAGGTAGTTATTAGGTATGGTTACTTTGGCTTGTGCCTGCTTCAAAAGCTTTGCACATACGGCCATAATCAAGTAACATAAATGACAATAGCACACAGTATTCCTCGCGGTCACCCATCCAAGTACTAACCGCGCCCAACACTGCTTAACTTCAGTGATCTAACGAGAACTGGTGCTTTCAGTGTGGTACGGCCGTTGTCTACATTTTTGAAGTACGGAGTTTTATTTTCTATGGGGTGGCGGAGGTGGAGATAAAAAATTTGTTTTTCAAATATGAAATATTTTTGAAGAAAAAGTAAAAAAGTCTAATTTAAAAAAAAAACAGAATTAAGGATTATTAATAATAAGGATTATTATTAATATTAATATTAATATTAATATTATTAAGAATTAAGGATTATTATTATTATTAATTAAGTCAGTTTTCGAGGCATGGAAAATTCCATAGCAAGATTTGTTCCAGGTATGAAACTTTCCATGACATTCATATTTTTTTCTCAAATTCCTTGAGCTTCCTTAAAATTACTATAAATGGCTTGAAATCTTTTGAAAATCTTTTGAGTTCTTTTGAAATTCATTAAAATTCCCCGTAAACATTTGAAATCTCTTGAAATCTTTTAAATTAATTGGGTTGAAGTTTCAGACATCTAGTCTGACGATTTTTTATTTTTACATTCATTGGAATAAAAATATTTTATAAAATGGTTCCAAAACCCGTAATTTTTATTTATTTACCGACCAGCGTTTTCCAGGATTTTAAGAGATTTCTTAGAATTTAAAGCAATTTTAAAGAGACTTTAAACGATTGAAAAAGAATTTAAATGATTTCAAGGATTTTTTCAGGATTGAAATGTTTTTTTTTTTTAAATTGGCACTTACACAAATATTGCGGATCTTATGAAATTTTATGTGATTTTAAGGAATTTAAAGGACTTCAAGAAATTTTAAAGGACTTTACCAGCTTTTCTAGGATTTTGAAGATGTTTAATAGGATTTTATAAAATTATAAAGGATGTCACAAAGTTTTACGCCATATTGGAAACTTTATGAAAACATAATTTTACGATATTTCGTGGGATTTTAAGTAATTCTAAGGGATTTAACAATGTTTTATTGGACAATAAGTAATTTTAAGGACTTTTAAGAGTTTTCAAGGGATTTCACAAGATTTCAAGATATTTCAAGAAATTTTAATGAACTCCATGAAATTTTTAAACACTTCAAAATATTTTAAGACAATTTATAGATGATTTTAAAGATTTTAAAAAATTTCAAATAATTTAAAAATACTTTAAGGAATTTCATTTGATTTCTTCTAAATTAGAATCAATTCCTTAAAATTTTTTTAAATTACTTAAAATACCTCGAAATCTCCTGAAATCCCTTGAAATTCCTTAAAGTCACTTAAAATCTGATGAAAACCCTTAAAATGTCTTGAAATCTTGTAGCATTTATAAAAATGCTATGTTTAAAAAAAAAAACTTTTTTAAAAATCTATTGAAGTTGCTTCAAATCTCTTAAAATCCCTTAAAATTCTATGAATTTCCTTAAAGTCAAATAAAATTCCTTAAAATATCTTGAAATTCCCTACAGTCAGTAAAATCCGAGATAAAATCTCTATGTAATCCCTTTGTCACTTAAAAACTCTTAAAATTCCGGGCAGCTCCGGGTAAATTTCTGCTAGTAAATAAATAAAAGTAAAAAATGTTTTTTGGAACTCTTATTGATATTCTTAATCTAATAAATATAATAAATAAAAAAATAAAAAAACTTCGTCAGACTAGACGTCTAAAACTGCTAGAATCTCATGAAAGTGAGATTCTTAAGTATCTTGAAATCTAGTGAAATCAATAGTAATGTCTGAAATATTCTTTTAATAACTCTTTCGAACTGTTTTTAAAATTACCTAGACAGAATTCATTTGACAGACGTTTTTGTTTTAATTAAAACATTAAAAAGTGATATAGCTTGTATTATATCAAGTATTACTGCGTCGAGTTAATTTGAACTCAATTTGAACCTAAAAGAATTTTATTTTCACTTCTTATGCAATTTGATTTACCTAAAATAAATCACTCTTTATCAATAGTGATTAAATCGATCCCTTTCGATATAAACGCGTTCATTTCTGCAATAAAGACACTGATAGGTATAACTGTCAAACCACACTAAAATACTACCCTATCAATCTCGATTATTTATCATTTCATCAAGAAGCCCTGAGTTCTCTCTAAAATCCAATTTTTCAGTAGACCAGACCAGGATTGGTTACCCCATAACCAATGGTTTCGTTCCTTTCTATTTTTATCGAATTTTAACTCCACCCACGTGATGTCGACGCCCATGTGGTTAACGCCTCCGAGCAAAGAACCAGTGATACATCGGATGAGATCAGCCTGAAGTTCCTACTAATCTTAAGTTTCAGTCGCCCGAAACACTTACACGAAGACGGGTCCAACCTTCAAATAATTAATCCAACCTTTAAATAATTAATCCAACAGCATCAACTTAGTGCAAACAATTCACCCTCTTGTTGATCTCTTGTAAATAATTGTCCCAGGCATGCCATCCCAATGTTTGGAATTTCCTAAACTGGCCTAAATAGGCCAACCTGGCCCACAACATGCAGTGATAAACATTTCTCCCAAAAATTTTGTGAATTTATTAAGTTTAGGTGATCCAGTTTAAGTTTAGTTCAATCCAGTGTAAGGACCACAGTTTTCTAAAATTGGGAATTGACAGAATTTTTTAGGACGTTTTAAAGCAGTTTAAGTGTAAGTGGTACCAGTAATCATGAAGAACGAGTCAGACTCGACCTCAGCCCTTCAGCATCAGACTTCAACTTCATCAACAGCGACTCACTCTCACCTGCATCCAGTAACTAGCAGAAGCAACATAACAAGCAACATAACAATTATGCCTCCCCTTTCACAACCCCTTTCACAAACCCTTTCTCTGGACCCACTTCTAGCAGCTTCCAACAGTGATTCTCCAAGGAAAGCTGGTACCAGACGTCAAGAGAAGCCACCTTATTCTTACATAGCCCTGATTGTCATGGCAATTCAATCCAGTCCAGGAAAAAGGCTAACCCTTTCGGAAATCTACACCTTTCTCCAACAACGCTTTGCCTTCTTCAGAGGAGCCTACCAGGGTTGGAAGAACTCAGTGAGGCATAATTTGAGCCTAAACGAGTGTTTCATCAAGCTACCAAAGGGCCTTGGAAGACCCGGAAAAGGACACTACTGGACCATAGATCCAGCAAGCGAGTACATGTTTGAGGAAGGAAGTTTTCGTCGCAGACCACGTGGTTTCAGGAGAAAGTGTCAAGCTTTGAAGCCACAGTACCCTCAGTACTTTCCTGGTACTGGTCCAGTTGGTGTTGGTGTCCAGGGTTCAGGATATGAAAACCTGACATCTGCAGTTGATTACACCAATGGGTATCAGAATCAGTATCAAAATTATCCAGAGTGGTATGGATCAGCGGCTACTATTCCTGCTGACTGGGGATATCCGGAAGCTGCTTACAAGACACCGCCGATTGCTGAAGTTACCTATAAGACAACAGAGGTGACGTACAAAACTGGAGAGACTTCTTTGTACAGGAATGGAGAGCTGGGATTTAAGAATGAACCAACTTTTACAAGGAATCAGGATCATAATCAGGTGTACAGACCTACTGATACTTACCAACCAACTTTGAAGGACCATCATCATCATGTACCAAATCAACAGCATTTGAACCAACAGCATCATCAGGAAGTTGGGTTTAAAGTGGAGAATGAACATGATGGGTTGATGAACTCTTATAAAAGTGATCCTGGATCGAGTCCTCCAAGCTCTCAGGGTCAAAATGGTGGTCAGGATTATTATGTTGGGTATGGATTAGCTGCCGGAGTTGGGAATGGTAATCTCAATGCAACGATTCAAGGTCTTCAAACGCAACCTGGTTCCACGAGCCCCGTCGGAAACGTCAACTCTGTTCATAGCTGTCACACGTCTCTCACGGATCAAGGTAAGCTATTTTTGAAAAATTTTTTGTGGTTTCCTGTGTAGAAATTTCGATAGGGGTCTAGTGGGGGCCTCACTAGTTTTCCCTTGTTTTAGTCGGGCCCTGATGGGTAAAACTAGTCGGGGCCCCAACTAGATCATAACGCTTTTGTCAGTTAGGCCCCGACTACTAGTTCTAGTAGGGGCCTAGTGGGAATCGCCCTTCCACAGCCCTATTAAAGAAAGGGCCCCGCTGTGGCCCTAATCAGGCCCCCGCAATATTTATTTTTAATTATATACGTATATAGTTATGCATTTGGGACGATTTGAAGTAGAAATGCTCAAAATTTCTCCTCATATCGTCCCAAATACATCGCTAGAAATAAACATATAAATATATTATTTTATATTCAACTTTATTTTAACCTATACATATTAAAGAAATATATATATATCCTATATACATATATACATATATCTACTTATTTATAAACATCTATTATTATAATTATATTGTTGTACTTTTATATTTTATTTTAATGTTTTCTTATACTATTACCAGCTATTACTTTAATTATCTTATATTATAAATACATTACTTGCCTTCAGAACTGTTAGACGAGCTTTCAAAAATGTCCTTCCCTATTAAAAAACTTGACGTAAAAAATGACGTAAAAAATCACGTAAAAATAGACGTAAAAAATTGCGTCAAAAATGAGGTACAAAATGAAGTCAAAAACGACGCAAAAAATGACATCACGAATTGGGATAGTTTTTGACGTCACTTTTTACGTCA
>CAJFCP010000696.1:166975-188704 GCA_904066005.1 Synergus itoensis | reverse complement strand
ACCGTGATTGTGGGCTGCTTTTCAGCAGCTAAAAGTACAGGCGTTGGGTCTCCTTATACATCTTCATGCTTGCACCATAAAATTTCATAATTTGTGCAAAAGCTTTTTTTAATATTATTTATATATGGGACTAGATAAACGTTCCTAAGTGGATTTTATTGTTTTTTTACAAATGGTGAGTGTGATCTTTTGCTTCTTTTAAACGTAAGGTTGCTGAAAAAAATGCTCTCAGCCATCATGCTCTCAGTTTTAATTTTGTAGAAGTAAACTTTTTTTGAAATTTCTTATGAAACGAAGTAGATAAACGTAACTTATCATCTTTTGTTTCATATTCCAAAATTTCAAGATGATATATTGTTTTTTAAAAAAGTTATGTTGCAGGAATTAATTCTGAATAATTTTTTTAATCAAGAGACTGGTAAGTTAGATTTCGGATAAGTCTGACATGGCCTTAAAGCTATAAATTAATGACACGCAGAGGAAATGTAATTAAATAAAAAAAAGGTGATATATCGCAATGTACTTTATTTTTCAGTAACAACACAATTTATAGAAATTAATTGTAATGATTACTGCTCTTGTAGATATTATATAAAAGCTTATATTACAAAGATTAAAAATGTATTACTTCATCGTACTTGAAATACTCTTTTAAACTTCGAAGATATTAGTAATAAATACTGTAGTTTCAATACCCAAATTTTAAAGCTCTTATAATTAGACTCTTTTAGCCTGCAAGCAGTTGATTTCGGACGTTTCCTGGTTTATTGGCCACATGACAAATTAATAGTTTAAGCTTCAATTGGACACCGGACCAATGCCAACTCATCTGCTACAAAGGAATCCAAAGCCTTCCTTGTTTCTTCCTTGCACTCCTTCATTGCATTTTTGCATTGGAGAAGTTTACGAATTTCTCTGAAATGAAGAAAAGCGAAAAAAAATTAATAGTCAATATTAATACAATAAGTATAATAGCATTTTCAACAATATTTTTTTTGATCTTCAAAGAATGGTTTTCTTCCAAACATTGAGCAATATCGAAATTAAAATTTCATTTTTGTATAAATTATAAAGCGGGAAAAAACGTTTATATTAATTTTTCTCAAGAAGGGGTAAACTGATTTCTATGAAAAAAATACTAGTTGACATGAATCCCTTTTGAAAAAAAAATGTTTAGAAATTTTTTTCAACAAATTTGGGCTGAAAAAAAAAATTTTAATTTTTTCTAACAAATAAGGGTTGAAATAAAATTTTGAATTTTAAGAGAATTTATTAAAAATAAAAAACAAATGCTTTTCAAAATTAGTGACAGTAATAGAACTTTGTAGCCTTGTTTTTAATATTGCCCCTGTGTGTATGTTGTTCAAAATACAAGAAAGTATAGTAATAGCCTTTCTACAGGGGCAATACCGTTCCTTTGCAGTTTTCTACTATGCCTGCTACAATCAGTAATACTGAAGTTAATTTAAGATTTATAAAATATCGAAGGGGTCGCAACTTTTCTGGAAGGTATGGATCACTCCACACCTGGGATTTTGTCCGATATATTAAATTGCAATTCATAAATATGCTGCATATTTATATTTATCGATATTCTACATTGAAATTTTTCTCGATAATAAGTATTTTCTAGTATTTTCAACAACAGAATTTAATTTCAGTTTTTTCTTCGGCGGGGGGAAGGGGGAGGTCTCGAAAAATTCCACACCCGGGAAAATATAAGTTGCGGCCTCTGTAAAATTATATGAATATAAACAAACAATTAAAAGAGCTACTCTAGTTTAGTTTAATATTATTTGTCAAATCCCTTAAAATGTAAATAAAAATAGAGAGCTAGGTACTTATTTTTTTAGATTAAAGGCTTTTGATACTTTACTATAAGAGCAATTTATTTTCCCCAAATTTATGCTTGCAATAATAAATATTTTTTTTTCTAAAACTGGGCCATTTACCTCTGTCCGTACGAAAAGGAGGTAAATGGTCTAGTTTAAGGACACAATATTAATATTGTGAACGTAAAGTTTAGGAAAGTGAATTTGTTCTCATGGTAATCACTACATATGTACTCTTAAATAGAAAATTGAAAAAAGAAAATATTAGCAAAAAACGATGAGAGTTTAGAAGGAAGAAAGGAAATAGAAAAAGGTAAAGTTAAGTAAAGAAAGCGATGAGAAAAATAGAGGAAGAGAAGGAAAGAAGAATAAGGAAAACAAAATAAGAAGTGGTGAAGAGGAGGAGCGTAGGAGAAGAGGAAGATGAGAGGAGGAGGAGGAGGAGGAGGAGAAGAGGAAAAGGAGAGGAGGAGGAGGAGGAGAATAAGGAAGAATATGGGATGAATAAAGGAGAAATAAGGAAGACAGTAATATAAGAAAGAAGATGAAAAAAAAATAGTAAAAGATTAAAAGGAGGAAGAGGAATAACTAAAATTAGAAGGAAAAATAAAAACAAGAAAAAATCAATGAATAATACACAAGGAAAAACAACAAAAGATAAGAAAGGAGAAATGAAAGAAAAATGTGAGAAAAAAAGGAAAATCGAATCATTTTTTTTAAGTACTGACCCGCAAGCTTGAGGAGTATATTTCACAGGAACAGGAATGAGGATATCCTGAACGCTAGCCATCATCTCAATACACATTGGTGGTTCCTTCTTGATACATTTTTCCTCAGCACGAATAATCACACCTGAAAAAAAAATCAATAATAAAAATACAATATTAAAAATATAAAATAAATATTAAGGGCATGTCCACCTTATTCGATACCTACTTTACCGGCCAGTTGATTTCTTACAACTCAGGCTAACACGAAGTGAGATATCGAGTTGAAAATTTGCGGAATTAAATAAAAGACACTGTTTTCCTAAATTTTGTTTCTGTAAACAAATTTTCTTGAAAATAATTATTTCGTAATTATAAAAATTTAGGACCAATATCTCATGACGATAATGTAGGAATCGGATAAATTTGACATGCCCTTAAAAATAATAAAGTATTAAAAATAAATAATAAAACAACAAATAAAAACTAATAAAAATAAAGAACTATAAAAATAAATTAACATAAAATAGAAAAATGAAATAGAAAATGAAATATTATTACCAGTTTTAAAATTTCATAAAAGTCGTAAAAATAAAAAAAACTTTCTTTAGGTGTTAGTTGTTAAAAAAAACATGACGATAAGGTAGGGATCGGATAAGTCTGATATGCTCTTATAAGGCCATGTATTACTTATCGAAATTTTTTTATTTACAATGTTACTTCTAAATTTATTAAGATATCAAACTGAAAATTTCTATAATTTAAGTTAAAGCATTAAGGTACAACTATCTGACACTAAATATTTACATTTATAAAAAAAATTATTTTGAAATTTGTTTTTGATTTCAATATTATTAATATTAATTTAATATTATTTAGGACCAGATAAACGTAATTTAGCATATTTTCTTTAATTTGAGAAATTTTCAATCTGAAATTTCAATAAATTTAGAAGTAAGGTTGCAGAGAAAAAATGTCGGTAAGGTAGATATCGGATAAGTAATAAATGGGCTTAAAAATAAAGTATTAAAAATAAATAATAAATAAATAATAATAAAATATAGAACTATAAAAATAATTAAACATAAATATAAAAAATGTATTACTACCATTTTTAAAATTACATTAAAGTAAAAATAAAATTAACCTTTCTTTAAGTCTGCGCATTTGATCTCCAGAACTTTCTGGATGAGCTTGTCCTTTCTGGCCTTGTCCAAGCGATCTTTCTCTTCCAAGCAAACTTGGAAAGTGTCAGTGAGGTTAGCAATTTGCTTCTTCAACTCAGGATGCAAAAGACACTGTTCCTTGATTAAATTATCAACATTAGTTTTTGGGTCAGCCTTCACCTTCTTTACAATGTCTTCCTGGATTTCCTTGTAGCGTTTAAGGTATGGTGCATAAATTCTGGTGTCACGTATGCTCTTTTTTTTATTGTCGCATAGTTTCTTCATATCTTCCATGTTCATGTCTAAAAACACTTCTGGACCCTTTCCAGTACTTGGCTTCCATACCTCTGCCGAAACACTAACAGCAAAGCCTGAAATAATAAAGTTCAATTTTAGAAAGTTTTTTTCATCATTCATAGGATGAGTTTTTTTTAGAGAGATTCCTGTTATTGACATTTACCGACTTTGAGGGTTTGAGTCCGTGCTAAATTTAGATACTTCTAGATATAAAAAGACAATCGACTAACGATTAAAATTAAAACAGATAAGCTTAAAGAACTTTATAATTTAGTTATTATACAAATTAATTATTATAAATACTTTATTGCAATCCTATAATTTATATTTTGCATTAAAGCAAATTAAAACATTAATAATTAATTTAATAATTTGATTTTTTTTAACAATTATATTAAACAAATATTAAACTGTCATCATTTTGTAAATAGCTTACTTTTTTCTCTAATTGTTTATGTACACCCTTATTTGGATATTGTAGCAAGAAAATTATGCCACAATCCACGCCCTTAGACAGGAGAGTTTATTGTTATTTATTGTCGAAATTTTAAAGATATATTTGTTTTAAAGTTAATATTTAATATACGTATATATATATTTAGATAGATAGATAGATATAGATATATGCCCTGGATCAAAAAAAAAACTGAATACTTGTTTATAAAATTGTTTATATCAATAGAAATTAAATATAAAGTATAATTTTTTTTTATGTTGATAATTCATTACTATTTATAATAATTTCCCCGAGATTATAATAAATAATTGTAAGGGAAGTTGAAATAAATATATTTTAAAGAGTGAGGTATTGGTTTTTATCTTTCTATAACAATTTAGTTGTATATTGAAGCAATTATTGATGTTCTTTAAACTTTAAACTTATCTGCTTTATTTTTGACCATTAGTCAATTTCTGTCTGGAAGCTTATAAATTTAGCACGGACTTGAACCCTCAAATTCTTTAATGTCGGTAAAAGTTTGTAACAGGAATATGTTTTCAAAAATTGAGCTTATAAATTTGATCATTTTTTTTATTTAAAAACAAATTTTAATAGATATTTTTTTAGAATATATTTTGAATAGCGAAATTTAATCAATATATTTGTTGAAAATAATTAAATATGTTCACAATCAACATTATTATAAGGTGTATGGTTTCTTTAAAAATAGATTTAATTTATAAAAACGAAAATTGAATATTTATTCATAAAATTTTTCAAAATAGTGCCAATTGTTTGTATATGGAAATAATTACTTATTATTGGTACAATAGTAAATTTTAGAAATTTCAATTAAGAAAATATTGTTTTCAATAGTTAGAGTCAAATTTTTGTTTAAAAATTTAATCTTATGTTTGTTATAAACAAGTTATTGAACAATCAGGCAACTATGACGTTTCAACAAATATGTTATTTTTAGTTCTATTTAAAATAAATGAAGGAACTATTGTTATTAATGCAATTGTTATTATTAGCAATTGTTATTAATGCACTAATACTACATTTTAATTTACGAAATAATTACAAAAGAAACTCACTGTCAAATGCTTGTTTAAAAAATTGTTTATATTAATTTATAAAATATTTTTATAAGTTTCTAAAAATGTTTTAATCACGTTTAAGTTCCATACTAAATTATTTTCTTAAAGTATGCAATTTCTCATTGAATAAAATGATTAAAAAGGCTTTATTTGTTTATATATTAACGAAGGAGCACTAGAGCCCCAATTCCGATTTCATTTTTCTTAAGAAGTGCTATGAGATGTAGAAGATGATAATCAAGTTTCTTGAAACTTACAGAAAGCCAGAACGGCTACAAAAATATTCTTGATCATCTTGCAGATTCGATCACGTTGAGGGTGAAACCAACTTCGAAGGTGAATGCAAACTGAGAGCTAGAAGCTGGTCACCTCCATTAAATATAAATCCGACAATAGCAGCTTGAATGGATAATTGCAAAATGTCGGCCAATGAGGTCGAACTTAAATCTAACAAATCACCACTAGTAAGGTCCGGATCTACAAATTGAGCGAGTACAAAGCTTCTCTTATCTTATTTACTTCTATTATTCAATTGGCAATTTTTATTTGACCACCTCTATGTTATATTTCGCGAGGGAGTGCACCATATAACAGACATCAAAATATATATAGAAAAAAATACAACTACGTCAATTACTAGAATTTATTTTCTTCATTTATCTAATCTTCTTCACAACGAATTAGTTTAAATTCTTCCTCTACGAGTGACTAACGCTTTCCTTGTTTCCTCTTTGCAGGTCGCCACTACATTTTTGCAAAGCAACTTTTTGTGAAACTCTCTCAAAAAAGTTTTTATTTAAATGTAGTTTCTTCTTTTTTTAAATTATTAAGTATAATAAAAGAAAGAGTTTGAATAAAAAAAGGAAAAAATAATTTCAAATTTGAAAAAAAAAATTACATCGGTTTAATGAAACTGGATGAAGCGAAAGCTTCGGAATGAAATTTATTACGAATCAATTTGAATCATTCCGGAATTAGTATCCGAACAAAATAGTTTCATTTCGATCTAATCCGAAGGAAGTTTTCAATCCAAATTAATCCGAAACACATTCAAAATTAATACGAATGAATCCACCAATCCGAATTAATCAGAACTTTCAATCCGAATGAATCCGAATTAATCCTGTCTATCCGACTCAATCCGAATGATACTGAAAATTTTAGATAAATTCGGATTCATTCGGATTGACCCGATTTATTCGGATTAATTCTGATAATTTCGGGTTGGCGGACACATTCGGATTAAATGTTCGGATTGATTTTGAATGGGATTCGGATTAATTTGGATTGAAAACTTCCTTCGGATTAGATCGGAATGAAACTGTTTGGTTCGGATACAAATCATGGGATTATACGAAGCTCTCGCTGTGGTAGAGCTATACATATAAGTAAGATTTGGAGCACAAAGATTTTTTGAAAATTTAAAAAATTACGGAATTTACGTTAATCTGAATGTAGGGGGTGGATTTATTTATTTGTTTATAACTTTCGAACGATTACTTGGATTTTATTGGAATTTGAATATATTAAAGCAGATGTTATAGAGATTTAGAATAGAGTAAAATGAAAATTTTAACCCAAAATTTTGCCTGGAAAATGATAAAAAAAAGTGGGGCGCATGAAAATGCGTCCGAATTTGACATAATTTTTATTTTTCCGAATTATTATTTTCCATAATTTCTATTATGCCTAAAAATTATTTGCCCTAATCTTTATTTTTCCGAATTAGTATTTTCCATAATTTTAGTATTGCCTAAAAATTATTTGCGCTAATTTTCATTTTCCCGAATTATTACACAGGCACACACAAAGAAAAGTGGTCTGTACCAAGAACTAGACCTATACATTCTTATGTATTTTGATGCGCTGATTCCGAATCCGGGGTCCGATTGGCTCCAGCGAGTCAAGTTTAAGGGCATTTTAAGGTCAAATAGTCAAAAAAATTGAATGAAACAAGGTGACCAGCAATTCTATGGTCTTGAGGGCTGCTGAATCCGAATCTGGAATCAGTTTGATTCCATCATGTCTGCATCAAGGTCAATTCAAGGTCAAATTTGTGTAATGTGAAAAAAGTGAATTTTTGACTGCAGATTCTGAAAGAGCGGAAAATTTTACGTTCAGATATGATATCCGCTATTTTTCTGATGATGATCCCAAAGGTCACTTCAAGGTTAATTTATATTAGTAACTTGAGAGTTCGTATGACGATTGAAAAAATACAAAAGTGTGTCTTCGTGGAACAAGATTTCTATTTTCATAAATAGAAGATATCATATCTGAACGTAAAATTTACCGTTCTTTCAGAATCTGCAGTCAAAAATTCACTTTCTTCACATTATGTAAATTTGACCTCGAAGTGACCTTGATACAGACCTTATGGAATCAAACTGATTCCAGCTTCAGATTCAGCGTCCCTCGAAACTGTAGAAATTTTAGTCACCTTCTTTCAATCGATTTTTTTGTCGATTTGACCTTCAAATGCCCTTAAAGTTGACGTTCTGGAGCCAATCGGACCCCGGATTCGGAATCAGCGCATCAAAATACATAAGAATGTATAGGTCTAGTTCTTGATGTAGACCACTTTTTTTTTTGTGCCCGTGTTATTTAATATGATTTCTATTTTTCCGAAAATATATTTTCCCTAATTTTTATTATTCATAATATTTATTTTTCATAATTTTCAATTTTCCTAATCGCTGTTTGTCATAATCTGCATGCAACATTAATTCAAATCTTCATAATCGGACATCCGGTCAAATTTCAGGTCGTTGTTTCCCATCTATATCTAATTATAATAGGCGGTAAAGATGGTATAGATGGCGCTAATAGAAACTTCTTTTCAATACTTAATGAAAATGGCGCGAAATTCAAACAAGATGAAATTCTAACCTTTTTTGAATTTCGCGCCATTTTCATTTCACACCTTAAGTACTGAAAAGAAGTAACTGTTAGCGCCATCTTTACCTATATTACTGACTATTATGACTAGGTATAGATGGGAAGCAACGATCTGAAATTTGGCCGGATGTTTGATTATGAAGATTGCAATTTATGTTGCATGTGTTATGACTAACAGCGATTAAAAAAATTAAGAATTATGAAAAATGAAGATTATGAATTATAAAAATTAGGGTAAATAGATTTTCGAAAAAATAAAAATTGTGGAGAACAAAAATTAGGAAATGAAAAATTATGTCAAACAGCGATTAAGAACATTAAAAATTGTGAAGAATGAGTGCCAACATTGATTCTGGTGATAATTATTGAGATCTTTTATTCTGAAAAAAAATTATATCACGCGCTCGAAGCTTATTACCCGACTCTAAACAATTAACTGTCTAATTAAAAGTACCCAACGGTGCATTCTGAAATTTTTAGGGATATTCGGGAAAAATAAAAATTTTTTTTTTCCATTTTATTATTTTTTCAAACTGTATCATTTTGGCTTCAATACCTTCAAATTTCGTCAATTCCCAATTGACAAATTGAGTTTAGTATAAATCCCGTAATTAAAAAATTTTTTAAAATCCTTCAGAATCAAAATGTTTCTTATATAACACTATAGTTTTGTCGAGTTTCAACAAAATTGGTAGACCACTTGCAAATGATAATACTCCTAAATTATTTTACTTTATTTCTTTTGAATTCTCTAAAATTCAGCGTACTTATTTGAAATTCTTTTAGGTGCTTTTAAGTTGATTTAAAATTCTATTGAATCATTTTTAATTGTTCCGAAATAAACATCATAATATATTCCAAATTCCATCGTATGGGTTTAACAAATGAAGAACAGAGATAAATATTTCTATTTTTCAATAACAGTAGCTATGAAACAAAAAAAAAAGGGAAATAAGAAGAAAAGGGAAGGTTAAAACTCACCTGCAATCTTGGGGGGAATAATTCATCGGAACTGGTAGAAACGATTCGACAGGATGTGAAACCAGATGGATGCAGTTTGCACGATGATCAGGATCGTCTGATTGGATACAATTTTGTTCTGCTCGTACAATCAAGGCTGACGTGAAATTGACCATTAGAAAAAATACGTTTACTTTTGTTAACCAGTATCAATTTAGCACGATAACAAGTTAACTATATGAAGGACCACCTACGTTATTTTTCCCATTTATATTTCCTTCACTAACAGCTTTTACTCTGTCATTTTTTTGGACAAGCAAAAAAATGATTTGTCTGCTCATCTCGTTTTTGAAAATTTTTATAGGAACATTTTCTAGTGCTTTAATGTAAAAGATGTATGAAACAATGTTTCAACCCTCGTGGTTCATCCGATAACGTTCTCGCCTTATAATCAGAAGTTTGGAATTTCGAATCTCCCCGTCGTCATTTTTTGCTTCCACATAGAGGAAGCTTTGTAGTGGTGTCAAAATCCAGTTTCCAAAAAAAAGTTTTCTTGAACATATTTTAAGGGCAATATATCTAATATGATGTCCTGAAAAATTGTCCGGATGTATGTATGTATGTATGTATGTATGTATGTATGTATGTATGTATGCATATATGTCACAATCCTGCAATATCTTAAAAACGCGTAGAGATAAATTAATTTAACACACTCATTACACTATATACCTAGTTGAATTTCTTACAAGGATTTAACAAAATATTTAATTTTACAAGTTTTACGTACTTTTATAATTTTAGTGAAACTCATTTTTCGACTATAACTTCTCAAATAATCAAAATTTAAAGCTGATGTAAGGAAAATGAAGATTCCTTTCATCGAGACGAATTGATTGACCTATATGATTAATACATTTCATTAAAAAATAAGGATTTTATGTTTAATTGTATTTTCAATAATTAATTTTTCAAATATAATTTCTCAAATAATAAAAATTTAAAGCTGATGTAAGGAAAATAAACTTTTTTTGTGTTGTCACAAATCAGGTGACCTAATATTAATACATTTGATTAACTAATTAATGCTAATTATTAATTAATAATAATAATTAATTAATTAATAACTAATTAATTGAGGAAGAAAATCATATTTGTTTCCAGGAAGCAAAGTGCTCATTGAATGAGCACAAAAGTTGATACAACTTCACAGCTAGTTTAAATTTATTTATTACAAGTATATTTATTTAATTTCTTCTTTAAAACGATTAATCCTTAACCAGCACACTTCCTGTATGTGAATTTAATTAGTTATTAATTAATAATTAATGATTGATAATTATTTACTATTAATTTATTTTATTCAATTTTTTTATTTCATGAATTTAGATTTGTAGTGCAGATTAATGGTAATTGGGTGATGGGGAGAGTCGTCATGGTTAGACAACTTTTAAACTTTTGTCCATAACTTTCGTTTAAGAAATAATTTAGGAAATTTAAGCATACGGTTTAAAAGATGTGATGATTACAAAACTTTTTTCTAGCAGACATAAATTAATACGACACAAGAGAAAAAAGTTATGGGGATTAAAAAAAAAAAAGTCATCATGGTTGGGCCTTTGTAGTCATGGTTGGGCCACCTCTGAAAATCGGCAAAATATATTCTGAAATGATTTCAAATGACCAAGTATGACGTTAATTTTGTTTATTATTCAATATTTCATAATTATAACCTAAAATAATGCAGAAAAATTAGTCTGATACACAGTTTTGACAAATGAAATAACTCCTTGTGAGTTACGCGCACTTCAAATGCAATTCTCTTTTACTTGAATTTTTTTAGCAAATTGATAGGCAAGCTCTCTCAATTCGAAGATACTCAGACCGTAGTAATGGTCACTGCATTGTTTGGCATATAGTCGACCAGCGCTTTTTCTTCTTCACCAGAAAACATTACCTTCAAGACACATACACCAAATCATAATTGATCAATTTTATCGCAAAGTAATACAATTCACTTTTATTCGATTCTTAGTAAAATATTTATTACGATTAAAGTATTATATTTATTCCGATTTATTACGATTAAAGTAAAATATTTATTACGATTTTTGTCGTGAAGTTATAAAATTCATTTTTATTCAATTTTTAGTCACAGTTTATTGAAAATTTTTGATAATTGCCCCGATCGGAAGACCGCTTATTACCACAAGTTCTAAAAAAAGCAACAATGCATTTGGTAATGCTGTTGCCGTGATTATAAACAAAAATTACGGTGGCCCAACCACGACTACACAAATGGCTCAACCATGGCAACAAGAACCATAACCACATCGCGTCACACCACAACCAAACTAGTTAGAAAATTGAATATTCCTCTTGGGATCTTGTCAAATATTATCCACAGAATACACAAATATGCGTACCTTGAAAATTTCATGTTTTGTTTAAATTTTATGGAGACTTTTTCGGCGGACGCTAGAAACTTCATGCGATGTTCTGATGCAAAAGGCTCCAAAACATTTTCTACAAGCACGCTCCGAAATAAACAAGGTTATGCAAAGTTTTCTCTCGCTGAGGAAAAGTATTTCCACAATCAATAATACATGGCGCGAGTGTTTTTATATGAAAACTTGAAAAGGCCCAGCCATGACGATGGCCTAACCATGACGACTCTCCCCTACTTTCGAAAAGGTCAATCCTCCCATTTTGTTTAAACTATATACACTTATGTAATTTGGTGCGCTGATTACAAATATGACAGTGAAAATTGCCGCAAATTTGATTTTCATGGTGAAATCATGAAAAAACCAAAAAAATTATTTTATTTTACGTTTATCTCTGTCAATATGCAAAATAAAAAAATTGTTTTAAAAGAAACTTTAGTACAGTCAAACTAGCGGATTTTTCCTGGTTTGAGGAAAAAGTTATAACACCTATGAAAAAAATCAGAGATATCCTCGGGAGCAACAGAAACATTATAGACCAAAATTGGACAAAAAATTTTGTACGCTATACTACCCAAGAAGGGGGAAGTAGCTGAAAAATTGGGTTTTTTTCGTTTAAGCTTGGATTCACGGAAAACAGTGCATTGCTGAAAAAAAAGCTTTAAACAAAAGTTGTAGAGTGGAAAATTTTCTACGAAAATATGTAGATTTGGTTCTTCTAAATATATTTGTTTAGAAGATATCAAATTGTTAATCAAAAACATGTAATTTGCCATAAGTTAATAAATAATGCAACTGCAGACTTCTCGCTCATGGTCAAATATATTCATGTAGCAGTGCAACAATCGACGCAAAAGCGAATTTTCCAAGTGCAGTAGTTTATGAGTTATTCATTTTGCAATTAAGAAAAAGCTTTTTCCTAAATGCCATGCCGTTTTTTTCTCGGGGCCGGAAAAAAATAATTCGCAGCTCGAATGTCTACTTGAGGATACATTTTACCATAAACAATCAATAATTTCATTTTTAAATGAAAATTCATTGTTTTATTCCATTTTACAACTAACAGTCGAATTTCCACAAATGTTTATCGGTTAATAAGTCGACAATTAACGATCGAATGATTTTTTTTTCTTTTTGTTATGGCTAATGGGAATTTTTTAGAAAATTTTGAGACAGGTCTCGTTTGTTTATAACAAATAGGAAGGGAAATAACTTTTTTTTTTTTCAAAAACTTATAACTTCCGTTCTATTTGTTACTAAGAATTCAAATTTATATGAAATTAAAGGGCGGCGTTCAAACTATAAATTTTCGTCGTTCTCGATTCCGTGCTACCCTTCGTTTACTTGCGGAAGCCTGTGAAAGTCAACCCTCGTCGCGAGACCGCTCGTCGTTGCGCCGTGGCGCAATAGAGGGGATAGCGATTCTCTGATTTTCTGAGGCTCCCGCATAGACATAGGAATAGAGGGGATTAGTCCTGCCAGCGCGGGGTTAATGCCGAGGGAGGGTGTCCGCCATTTTTTGTGTGCACCAAGCAATGGCTGATGGCGTCAGATGGCGCTGATGGGCTTCCGGTTAATATCCTATAGTTTGCTAACATATAGTGTACGGCTAGAAAAAATTCATATTTGAAATAGCGCGGCAGCCGGAAGTGGTTCACATCAAAAATGGTGTTCCAGACAAGCTAATAGAGGGGTGACGGGGGCTCTCCTCCCTCAGTGCTTCACAACCCCTCGCGCTCGCCCGTTTGAGGACGACAGGGCTAGTCCCCTCTATTCCTATGCCCATGGGCTCTCGCGATCCAGCTCGGGAGCGCGGAACGCCAAAAAAACATAATTATCTTCGAAACTAACTAACCGATTTGGATGATTTTCTTTTTGATTTGGTTGAGCTCTTCGAAATAATAATATCTGTTATCATTTGAAAAATACATTTTTAATCCTTCTGTATTTAAAAAAAAATTATTATTTCAAACAACTTTTTTGAATTATTATTTTATAAAAAATGAAACCTTTCGTTGTTTCAAGTAATAAAGGCGAGTAAATATTCAAAAATTTCATGTTTAATCTGCATTTCGTTTGTTAAAACGTTTTTGTTCATCGGTGTTGGATAGTATATTGCAATTTTCATGTTTTATTTCATTTTTTTGGGGTTAAATAAATTACGAGACAATCATATACATCCATATTTACATGCGAAATAACTTACCAATATAAAATTGTTATTTTCTTCACTATGTCCATGAGCGAGAAGTCTGCAGGTGCATTATTTATTAACTAATGGCAAATTACATGATTTTGATTAACATTTTGATAACTTCTAAAAAAATAAAGTTAGAAGAACGAAACCTACATATTTTCGTAACAAATTTTCCGCTCTACAACTTTTGTTTAAAGCTTTTTTTTAAGAAATTCACTGTTTTCCGTGAATCCAAGCTTAAACGAAAAAAACTCAATTTTTCAGCTATTTCCCCCTTCTTGGATAGTAGCGTACAAAATTTTTTGGTCTATAATGTTTCTGATGCCCCCGAGAATATCTCTGATTTTTTTCATATGTTTTATAATTTTTTCCTGAAAAAAGTCTAATTTGACTGTACTACTTGTATATCTCATCTAAATACATATTTTTTATTGCGAGAATATTTTTCTACGAGTGATAGTTTCCGAGAAAATCAGTGATATATCGATTTTTACAATATTTCCCTTTACTATGATTTCCTTTTACCATTTCCTTTTACCATGATTCCCATTTACCATTTCCCTTTACCATGACTTCTCTTTATCATTTCCCTTCACCACGATTCCTCTTTACAATTTCATTTCACTATTTCCCATTACCATGATTCCCCTTTTCCATTTCCCTTAAAAATTTTCCTTTACCATGATTTCATTTTACCATTTTCCTTTACCGTTATTTCCGTTTATCAGTTCCCTTTATCATTTCCTTTTACCATTTCCCTTTGCCATTTCCCTTCACCATTTACGTTTTCCATTTCCTTTCACCATTTCCTTTTACCACTTCCCTTTACCATGATTCTCCTTTCCATTTCCCTTGAAAATTCCCCTTTACTGCTTCGCTCTACGATTTTCCTTTATCATGATTCCTCTTTACGATTACCCTTTACCATTTCCCTTTACCAGGATTTACCTTTACCATTTCCCTTAAAAATTTCCCTTTACTATTTTAATTTATCGCGAATTCCCTTTACCATTTCACTTTACTATTTCCCTTTACCATGATTCCCATTTACAATTTTACTTTACCATTTCCCTTCACCATGACTTCCCTTTAGCATTTCCTTTCACCACGATTCCTCTTTACAATTTCATTTCACCATTTCCCTTTACCATTTCCTTTTACAATTTTCCTTTAATATTTTCCTTTACCATTTCCATTTACCACGACTCCATTTACCATTTCCTTTTACAATTTCCCTTTACAATGATTCTTATTTCCCCTGAAAATTCCCATTTACCGCTTCCCTCTACGATTTCCCTCTACCGTTTCCATTTACCATAATTTCCGATTACAATTTCTTCTCATCATTTCCCTTCACCATTTCCCTTCAGCATGATTTCCCTTTACCATTTCTCTTTACCATAATTTACCTTTATCATTTCCCTTTACCATGATTTTACTTTATCATTTCTCTTTACCATGATTCCCCTTTATCACGTTTTAAACAAATGTTGTAGAACTTATCAAAATACACATTTCTCGTTTAAAGCATTTTTTATTCTACGAGTGATAGTTTTCGATAAAATTAGTGATACATCAATTTACATTAAAAAAACTATTAACAATGACTCTTCACATTGCAAAAAAAAATAATTCTAAGAGAAAATCATAGTAAAGGGAAACGTTAAAGGGAAATGGTGGAGAAAAATGGTTCAGGGAAATGGTAAAAGGTAAAGGTAAACGGAAATCATTGTAAAGGGAAACAGTAAAGGGAAATGGAGAAGGAAAATTATAGAGGGAAATGGTAAAGGGAAACTGCTAAATGTAAATAAAAAAGGGGAATCAGGGTAAAGGGAAATGATAAAAGGATATGGTAAAGGGGAATCGTGGTGAGGAGAAATGATAAAAGGGAATCATGGTAAAGAGAAATGGTAAACGGAAATAATTGTAAAGGAAAATGGTAAAGGGAAATGGTAAGCGGAAATGATGGTATAGGGAAATGGATTAGGGAAATCACGATAAATGGAAATAGTGAAGGGAAATCGTACTTGGAAGAGGTAAAGGGGAATGGAAAAAGGAAATGGTAAAGGGAAATGGTAAAGAGAAATCATAGTAAAGGGAAGTGGTGAAGGGAAATGGTAAAGTGAAATGGTAAAAGGAAATCCTGGTAAAAGAATAAACTAGCTGTGAAGTTGTATCAACTTTTGTGCTCATCCAATGAGCACTTTGTTTCCTGGAAGCAAATATGATTTGCTTCCTCATACAGGAAGTATTAATTAGTTAATCAAATGTATTAATATTAGGTCAACCTGATTCGTGTCAACACAAATAAAGTTTATTTTCCTTACATCAGCTATATATTTTGATTATTTGAAAACTTATAGTTGAAAAATTAATTTTTGAAAATTTAATTAACCATAACATCCTTATTTTTTAATGAAATCCATTAATCACATAGGTCAATTGATTCGTCTCGATGAAAGGAATCTCCTTTTTCCTTACATCAGCTTCAAAATTTTGATTATTTGAGAAGTTATAGTCGAAAAATGAGTTTCACTAAAATTATAAAAGTACGTAAAACAGCCCTATCCATCGCCCCCACTTTTTTTATGTCTTAGTGTCCGGCGGTGAACTAATCCAACAGATGGCGCTCTGATCAGAACGGCTGACTTTTGCATTAAAATGCATGGGAGAAAAGTATAAAATAATTAAATACTTGAAGCTGTTTCTAAATTTCTATCGAAAATATTCTTTTTTTGTAATGATAAGTATAACAGTAATTAATAGTGCTATCTGAGAACGAAATTTTTGAAAATTACAAATAACCATAACTTCCTTAATTTTCAGTTAAATTAATTAAATATATAGGTCAATCGATTCGACTCGACACGAGGAATCTTTCTTCCCCTTAAATAAGCATTGATTTTTGATTATTTGAGAACTTATAGTCGAAAAATCAATTTTTACTGAAAATATAAATGTACATAAAAATCTTAAAATCCAATATTTTGAAAAATCTTCGGGCACGTTTTAAGATATTGGTGGTGCAAATATTGGTTGTATTAAACATTTATCAATTGACGAAAGTTTAATTAAACCATTTTAAAAATATTGGAAAATGTAGCGACTACTATTCTTTCTCTATGAGCAAGCAAAAAGAATTAAAACCATTAAAACTCTTAAAGTGGAACTTATTTTTCAATATTTTTAAAATGGTTTAATTAAACTTTCGTCAATTGATAAATGTTTAATACAACCTATATTTGCACCACCAATATCTTAAAACGTGCCCAAGGATTTTTCAAAATATTGGATTTTAAGATTTTTATGTACAATTATAATTTCAGTAAAACTGATTTTTCGACTATAAGTTCTCCAATAAATAAAATTCAAAGCTTATTTAAAGGGAAAGAAAAATTTCTCGTGTCGAGACGAATCGATTGACCTATATAATTAATGAATTTAACTAAAAATTAATGAAGTTATGGTTATTTGTAATTTTAAAAAACTTCGTTTTCAGATATATAAGCCTTCAAATAATCAAAACTCAAAGCTGATGTAATAAAGTATTATATATAATTTATAACAATTATAACCTTTGAAATTATAGCAATTCTTTTACAAAAACAAGAAAAGAAATTATGTTAGTGAAAATCAGAACTTAATTAACCGGGGAGAAAGAGAGAAAGGTGGACACAAAATAAAAATACAAAAAAAATATTCTCCAATATAAAGATATATTCTAGCTGGCATAAAAAACTCCCAGTAGAGGAAAAAGCCTTTGACAAAAGTTACAAGAGAAAACACTTTCGTTCACAAACTCACACACCAGTAGTAAAACGCAGGGAAAAGCGGGGTTTGGTCCTGGATAGAAATATGTGGAGGGCAGCTCGCACACAGAGGTTTAGAACATCAAGGACACCTTGGTCTGAATGTCCGCGAAGGACGCCAACGCGAAGTCGAAGCCTCAGCTTTGAGTTCGGCTTGGAGACGCAGCCACAGGACCAAACTATTTTTCTTAAAAAGAAACTCACAAATCACAGGGAACAGCCCAAAGCAGCGAAGAGATCACAGGGAACAACCCCAAACAGCGACGAAATCAAACACATAAAGAACAATACCACTAGGGTTTCTGCTCGAGAATTCTCGAGGCGAGAATTCTCGAGAAATTTGTCTTTAGTCGAGACGGGGAAAAAAAATGCAACGCCTCGAGAACTCGAGAAATCAATTCCGTAATGACTATTAAGACAACATCGACAGAGAATGAGCGTGTTTTCTCGTTATTGGGAAACATTATCAGTAAAATAAGAAATCGCCTATCAGATGATGCTGTTAATGCTCTTGTATTTCTGAAAACCTATTTTATAAGGAAACAGTGTCGAATTAAAATTCGATTTCTTTGTTGATTATTTTGCTTGTTACTGGTTTAGTTTTAGTTGGCATACTATGTTCAAATTAAAAAAACAGTATTGAAAGTTAATTATGATTTGTTTAATCGACAGACTGTGATGTTATTAACATAATAGTTTATAAACATAAAAGGCATTTTTAATTTAAATTGGTAGCAAAATGTTTGTTTTGTTAAACAGGTTTTTATAGTTATCTAAACATGTACGAACTAAAAATTTACCATTTGATTTAATTGATCTAATTAATCAGTCTAATTTGTAATACTAATGAAGCCAAAATTTGAAAATAAAATCGTGTTTAATTAAAAATTTCAAAATTTCTCGAGATACTCGAGAAACTCGAGAAATCCTGGTCGAGAATTCTCGTGCCTCGAGAAATAAAAAAGGTCGAGAAACCAGAAACCCTAAATACCACTCAACAACAACAATTACAATTTTTTGGCGCAGGGCTGTACATAAAACAACCAGTACACGAAGCGTTCACAGGCGAACAGACAGATTGCTCCGTTAGTGTGGGCGGCGCTGGGCCCCGGCCCGAAGCAGGTCGACGATTTACGAAAATCGCCGAACATTCGATCCCTTAACCTAAGAGCGTAAAACGCTCGAACATACCGCCCGCCTTCGTCCGCAGGACGAAAAACTACACCTAAAAAAAATTATTCTCTAGAATGTCGTTAGCCTTGCCAGAGCCCCTAATAGTCGAGTGAGCGACAATGAGTCATCTCGACCTGGCAGGGCACTGACTGTCGACTACTCATACATATTTGAATCTGTGCAACATAAAAAAAAATACAAAACATTAGCGTTCCGACCCACCCGACATAGCTGATGCAACTCCTGAAGAAGGTAGCGACAGAGGACAGAGACGGACGACGTGGCGACGAAAGGTAGTGGTTGCCGTCTTCACAGTTGCGACTCGTACGTTCCCATCAGGGCCGGGGTGCACCTCCATTACTCGTGCCAATGGCCATTTCGAGGGAGGATACCTGTCATCCTTTACTAAAACAAGACAGCCTGGCGAGAAGTTGTCAGTTGGTTTGCGCCATTTACTTCGCTCCTGGATATGATGAAGATATTCGGTCGACCAGCGCTTCTAAAAATTGTCTCGGATACGCTGAAGTAGTTGAAAACGTGTAAGGCGGTTTCGGGCACTTCAGGTATTCCTGCATCGGGAAGAAGACCCAGCGAACCTCCAATCAGGAAGTGAGCTGGAGTTAACGCCGATAGATTATCCACACGGAGAGAACATAACGCCGACGGTGCGCGTTTTCCGCGCGCAGGGTGCGCGTGACATTGGAATTGGACTTCCAAATTTCAAAAAAAGAGTACCGGAGGCGTTTTCACGCGCATGGTGCGCGTGAAGAATGCGCGCGGTGCGAGTGACTCGCGTTCTAACTTTTCCCTGCGCCCAACGCAGCGATCACGCGCGCCAGTCTTTTTTTTCACGTCTTTGGTGAGTGCGAAAATACAAAACAGACCAGATGACTTTACAAAACAACGAGAAGTCAGCTGGTCTGTTTTGTATTTTCGCACTCACCAAAGACGTGAAAAAAAAGACTGGCGCGCGTGATCGCTGCGTTGGGCGCAGGGAAAAGTTAGAACGCGAGTCACTCGCACCGCGCGCATTCTTCACGCGCACCATGCGCGTGAAAACGCCTCCGGTACTCTTTTTTTGACATTTGGAAGTACAATTCCAATGTCACGCGCACCCTGCGCGCGGAGAACGAGCACCGTCGGCGTTATGTTCTCTCCGTGCAGGTCGTTGGTAAGAGGTGATAATGGTCGTAAGTTCAAACAGGCTTCAATTTCCACTAGCAGAGTGGATAGCTCCTCGAAGGTGAGATGATGGTCTCCTATCATTTGTTTCATGTGATGCTTCGCGGATTTTACTCCAGCCTCCCACAATCCACCGCAATGAGGCGGGTTTGTAGGAATGAATTTCCAATCCGTTCCTTCTTGGGCGAGTACTGTTGCGGCTTCACCATAAAAATTGGAGGCTGCATCAAACATCTCTCTATGTTCTCGAGCAGCTCCCTGGAAGGTGGTACCATTTTCGCTGTAAAGACGCTGACAGATTCCTCGTCGACCGACAAATCGACGATAAGCAGCCAGAAAAGAATCCGTGGTTAAATCACTTACGACTTCGAGGTGAATGGCACGGGTTGTAAAACATACAAACAGTGCGATGTATCCTTTGTATGACCGGTGACCTCGGCCTTTCGTGGTACGTACTTGAATCGGTCCAGCATATTCCAAGCCGGAGATGAAGAAGGGTCGAGGCGGGGTGACTCTGTCCTTCGGAAGATCGCCCATTATTTGCGACGCTAGGCGGGGTTTCACGCGTTGACAAGTTATACAATTTCTAATTTCATTCAGCTGAGAGTAGCTCAGTTTGAATAAAGGACACGCGATTCGTAACAAAAAGGTTTTCCAGTGGCACGGGTGTTTTAGTAACCAGGCAAGAACAATTTGACTACCGGACTACGCGTGGATAAGCAATTTTTCGAAGACCGATAGACCCTTAATGTGGCAGATTAGTTTCACAAGAAGAGCAGCAGTACTTAATTCGAGATTCGGAATGCTCATAGTTTTTACTGGGCTAACTTTAGTTTTCGCTGTTAAAAGTGAGACCCTATAATGACCGTCGTCACTTGGAAGCCTGAGATATATGGTAGCGGCGTATGCGCGGGAAGACGAATCAGCGAACCCGTGAATTTGACCCTCAGTATCTGGAGAGCTTCCTAACCAACGATTAATTGAAAGCGTTGAAACATAACCAATTGAATTGTGATAATCATTCCAGCGTTCAACGATTTCTCGGGGTAAAAGCGAATCGCAGTCACATTTTAAGATCCAAAGATCTTGCATCAAAATTTTCGCAGTGACTGTGATAGGGGCGAGCCAACCGAGTGGGTCGAACAACTGAGAAATGCTTGACAGAATGGAACATTTGGTGGGGTTTCCTGAAATGGATTTCAGAGAACCAGTATTAAATCCAAAAAAGTCAGAAAGTGGATTCCAGCGTAAGCCTAAGGTCTTAACCGATTCGTTAGAAGAAATTTACTTATCAACTTTGTTTGACTGAGCGCGATGTGGCAGCAGCTCTGATTGATTTGCTGCCCATTTGTCTAACTCAATTCCGGCCGAGTGTAAAATTCCACATAAATCGTCTCCCTTTTTTGTTGCGAGCTCAAGGGTGTGAGATCCTGCGAATATATCGTCCACGTACGTATTTTTCCGGACACTTTGCGCCGATAGGGAATTTGCGCGATTCATCCGAGGATAATTGGACGAGAGT
>CAJFCP010000696.1:146702-156975 GCA_904066005.1 Synergus itoensis | reverse complement strand
GCATTGAAGTGTTCACAATTTAGCTCAAATTCACAACACTTTTAATTAAAAGCAATGTCGTTTTTGAACACTTTCGAAATCATTTCAATTCATTTCAATCAACTCCTTCTTACCGGGTAGATTCACCATACAGGTCTTATTTGAAATTTCTTCTTGATATCATTTCACCAGTATCATACACCAATTCGGAAACAAATGCTACAAAAAGCAAATCAGTTTTAAGGAGGACAATACGAAGATATTTTAAAAGCAGAATGGTGAAGATAAAAAATATTACTTTCAGATGTCTGCACTAATAAAAAAAAACAAAAATCACACTGACAAGGATTTTAAAAGTAGTTTCGTCAAATCAACTGACCGGTTCCTGCTTCCTTTTCTTATGCGCCGCATACTTTTTCGAGTGGTAAAACACCAATTCGGAAACAAATGCAACAAAGGAAATGGAACCACCATAAAGAACAATAATTATAAGTGTTCTGGTTATTTTGATATGTAGTCTCTTCTTCTCCCTGCTTGAGCAGTGTTTGTCTTCTTCATCATCATCCTCATAATCCTTTTCATCCTCCTCATTAATTTCTTCATTATCACTTGTAAAGCTAGTATCCCGCACCCACTTGCCTCTCAATCCCCCTTCCGTTAACTTAATCAGCACCTCAGTAAACCCCTCAACATACGGAGAATTATTCTCGAACGCCATAGCAGTTCCACAACTCCAGAAGGATGGTTTCATGACCTTCAGAGCCAAAATTCCAGCCTCACTCGCCCTCCTCGCAATCTCAGCTTCTGAGTTTACCAACAAACAAGTAATGTTCCTGTGTTCTTCAAGATACTTTGGACACCTTATTCCAATTTCATCACTAGCCCACTTTATCGTTTTGTTCCCCAGATTTCCGATTGGTCCACTTGCAGAGTCAAAAGTCACTGAGAAGAAATTCTTCAAAATTATTGGTGTAAGTCCTGATTCATCGAGGTCTTTAAAACTCTCAAACTTCATCTCTGGTTTGAAAATCAACCGGTAGGATGTGAATCCTCCGTAGAGAACTGTGACATTGATAAATGAGACGATAAGTACCGACGCGAAGAAGATTCTTTCAGATGATTTCAATGGAACATTACATGCACTATTTCCCATCAGTACTTGGGCGATATCCACTCCCTGCCAAATGTGGGGATCGAATCTCAGTATTCGTGAAACAATCCAGATGAAAATGACTGTCACGACGAAGAAAATCATAACCAAGTAGATTTCCTCCGTACCGAGTTGATTTCGAACTGGTAATATCGGAACTAGTGCTCTGAGGGATTCCAAATCGACTGTTTCACTGTACTCCCAAAGTTGATTCTTCGGAGGTCTTGTCCGCACTAACGGATTCACGAGGACGTTTATTCTGTGATGCAGAAGGTCTCCAATAAACCCACTCGCGGATTTGTTTATTGGGCTGATGACACCCAAGGATTCGACATTAGTAGGAGGGAAATAGTAGGTGAAGTTTAACTTTTTTGCCAATGTTTTGAACATGAAAACATCAGCACCTGCGTAACTGATCGGATGTCCCGTAGAATTTCTCGTCACGAAACTATGAGGTGGTTTGGTGATCAGTCCAGCTTTGATTTGATAGCCATTCATATTCTTGACTTTGTTAGGAAACCAGTTTTTGAAGTTAGTTACCAATTCTTCAGAGAAGTAGACGTCAGTGAAGGGGTTGTATTGATGAACTGAAGTTACGATGTTGTGAGAAAGATGGAAAGCATTCTTGGAATTTGTAGTCTTCATCACATGGAGGATGGTGATATCCAAAATGCGTTTCTTCCACATCTGACGAAGCAGATTTCTGTAGTTGAAGTTCTCTTTTTGGAAAAAGATGAATAGACACTTGGGAAGACTTCTAATTGGTGATATTTGCTTCAAGAAGTCGAAAAAATGTTGTATTTGTGAGACGTAGGTCTTCTCTTTGAATTTGATGATCATGATAAAGAGAGTTGTAACTCTGGGTTTCCCAAATGATTTCAGAGATAAAAAATTAATTTTCGTGGTGGTTTCTAGAGTATCGAAACTTATGCGGAGAGTAGGGATGTTTTGAATCAGTTCCCTGGAAATTAGGGAACTCGGCTTTTGTTTGTCGGAAAAAATGACTATCTGGTAGAATCTTCTTTCATCCTCAAAATATCTTCTCAAGTGCTTCATCCAGACTTGGATGTCGGTTTTTACTGGGTGGAAAGAAAAAATAATTATGAAATAGATGAGCCATGACTTCTTTGGCAAGGAGCTCATGTTTTACTATGAAAGACTTGAAGTTTCGGATGAAATAGTTAACTTTTCTAGAAGGGTGTCAACTTTATCGATGGGTTGTTGTTCAACTATCAGATATAGCAACATGTACTTGAAAGCTCTGAATAAATTATGAGGCACTTACCCTCTTTTTATATCGATTTGCAAAAACTGTTATGTGTCGCAACTGTTTTGTCAATATTAACTTATTTGCTTACGTTTGTATTTAGTTTGACAAAGTGTCGTAACTGATGTAGTAAATCGATAACAAAACTAATTATGGATAAGCTAGTGCTTTTATAAAATAGAGATGACGCAGGCACCCAAAAAAGTGTGCGGTACCAAAAAAAAACGACATTCATAACATTGTAGTATTGGTCGAGATTAGTCGAAATACAAAATTTTGGAATTTTCTGATTACAAGTTTTTTTTTTTTATTTGAGTTTGAATTTTTTGTTTTAGTCAAATTATCCCATAAACCAAAAGTCTTTTATTTCCCTGTAAGATGAATTTTTCTTATAACCTTAATGAGACAACAATTTTTTTTTGTAAAAGTTATTGGACGATTCTTACGTTGAAATTTTTGTTTAAAAACGAACAATCCAAAAATGTTTTTTCTGAATATAAAAATATTGAATTTCTTTAAAAAATATCAATTTTTTATAAACAAATTGTACTTTTGTTCTCGTAAATGAATTTTTTTCATCAAAATCCGTTTCGCCGTTCACGAGGAAAATTTTAGTCATTTTTCAACATTCAATTTTCATTGTTAATAAATAACTTTTACAAAAAAACTTTTGTGTGTCTAAGATCTGGAGGATTCTTCTCATGCATTAAGGAATTTAAAAATTCTTTTCACCCGAATATTTGATTCGAATTAATCCGAAGAAAATCAGTAGCAAAATTTTAATCCAAATTAATTCGAATTTTTAATCCGGACTAATCCGAACCTCATCCCATATTTTTTAAATCCGATTCAATCCGAAATGTTGAATTCGAATGAATAAGAAGTTCATCCGAAAATTATCTTTTATTCCATTTCAATCCGAATGAATCCGAAATTTTTTTTATTCTGATTAAATTCGAATGTATCCGAATCTTATCAGAAAATTTTTTTAAATCCGATTCATCCAAATATTCGATTCGAATTAATCAATATAAAATCAGTCCCAAAATTTTCAACCCGAATCAATCCGAAACTTTTATTTAATCCGAATGAATCCAAAGCTTATCCGATTTTTTTTCAATCCGATTCAATTTTTAAAAATTTCTTTTTACAGGGAAAGAAAGACGTTTGATTTATGGGATAATTTGACAAAAACAAAAAATTCAAACTCGAATAGAAAAAAAAAACCGGTAAGCAGAAAATTCTGAAATTTTTTATTTCGACTAGTCTCTGCCAATAATACAATGCTATGTAGGTCGCTTTTTTGGTACCGCAAACTTTTTTTTTGTGTGCCTGTGTGATTCAGATAATGTAATTTTAATAACGATCTTCATAAAAATTTAATTCGTTTTTATATCTTACATCATAATTACCTAATGAAAATGGTATCAACAATGTCAAAGTTGAGAGGCAATTTAATAAACCTATGAAAAATATTAACAATTTTACAAACAATTAAAAAATTTTGTAAAACAATTCAACAATGTTATCAACTATACAATAATGTAACAATGTTACATACAATGTTATTAATATAATTTTATAAGGTAAAAATATTTTTTAAAAATGTTACAATGTTAAAAATCATGTCATAATGTTAAAAAGAATGTAAGGTTGTAAACTTAAAATATAACAGAACCGTAATAGAAATAAAGAAATGTTATAAAACAATGTATAAATGCTATAAAACAAAGTAATAATTGTTATAAAAAATATAATGATGATAAAAAAGTCAATAATGATGCGCACAATGTAACAAGACTATATAATAATACAACAATGTTACCAACAATGGATAAATCTTAAAATTAATACAAAACTGTTATAAAACAATATTAAAATGTTAAAAACAATGCAATAATGTTTCAAAAAATTTTACCGTGCTTATAAAACGATGTTATAAAAAAATTCACTGGAGGGTGCATTCGAAATTGCTGAGTAGAAATTTAAGATCAAAATTTGATTTCAAAGAGCTAATATAATATGGTAAATAGAGAGAGGGGGGGGGGTATCGGAAATTCATCAAACAATAAAAGAATTTTGTAAACAATAGATATTGTATAATGATGTTATAAAATAATCTAACAAACTTATAAAGCAATAAAAAATTGTCACTCAGTATGTGATAAAGAAAAAAAAAGTTTTTTAACAAAGTAACCATGTTACAAACATTCTGTAAAAGTCACGAACAATGGAGCAGTATTAATAACAGTGTAACATTAAGATATTCTTGATAATATTTCTCTTTAAAGCTGAGAAATTGAAAACCTAAAACTTTTAAAATTGAAAAATAACGAAAATAAATTTTAGAAATAAAATTTTTGTTTCTGCATTAAAATCTCTAAAATGTGTATAAGTAAAAAAAAATATTCCCACGAAAATTGATATTTTAACAAGAAAACGACTGGCATTTAATCAGTCTCGATTTTCAATGGAAATTCAATTTCATAATTAATAAATTGCTTTAAACTTCAACGATTTGGTTATTAGGACTAAATAAAATATGAGAAAACTTTTGTCCTTGAATAATTCAATATTTTCAATGCAGACGTGATAAAAATAACATTGGTAAAGAAACACTTCGTTCTTCTTAATTTAATTGTGCGTCTCATACAAAACTATCAACAATTCTGGATAAAGTGAAGCAATTTTATTCTAATCTATATGACAGTAGATAATATTTTTTTAAAGAATTACTCACATTGCATTGATACTGATACAAGTCGCGGAAACGTGATCGGAATTTCTCGACACTAATAAAGACATAACTTTCACTCTTTATCGCTGTGATTCTTTTCAATTTAAAAATGTTATCGACCCAGACAAAAAAAAAGACAAAGTCAAAGATCAGAATTATTGAAATACACATTTCATTTTATTTACACTTATGGTAGCACATACCAGACACGCGAAGTGTTAATTGAGGTTGGATAAAGTTATCAGCATGTCAACATCCTGGAAACATTTCAGGGAAGATATCTGCATGATTACTTTTTTTTTTTCCTATTTTTTAAATCACTTTTTTACGTAAGTTGAATTTTATGTCATTTTCAGAGGAATTTCAGTCATAATATACAAAAAAAGTTGTAAGTGGGAAACTTTTTAAAAATCGTACGAATTTCAGAAAAAAATTTTTTCAAAATGACTTGATTGTTTCGTCATCTTCTAATTATTTTAGCTGTCGCTTGTATCGGGATTTTTGGATACATTTTTTTTTGTAATATATTAATTCAAATTTTGCATAAAATTTTTTAAAATGCTTAATTCTCTCGCACTTTAAATTCATTATCTTCGGTTTAATTAATCGAATCGATTCAGGTTTTGTTTTATTTCTCACTTGGGTATGTTAGCTTTTCAGATGAATATTTACATAATTTTTATTTGGATAATTAACTACAGATATTAGTAAAGTAATTGCTTAAACAATTTTTTCATATTTGACCCCTCAACGAAGAAAAAAAATACTGTAGTATATGCTATATCTCAATCGAAAAAACACATTTCTTTTAAAGTGGAGACTTTATCACGTCGGAAGATATTTAATATTTTTAAACAAGCGACGTGCGCGTTGTTCGTGCTGCGTGTCGCGCGCGCGCCGTGTTCACAATCGTGACAGGCCGGCGCGGCGCGGCGGCGTCCGCAACTACGCGGAGAAAATTTGTTCGGTAGCCGTTCAAGTAATTGTGGTAAAATTTGGATATCGTGGCTTTTCAGCGATCTATAATATTTATTTCTAGAACCACGATATCTAAAGCCACGATATCCAAATTTTACCACATTTACTTGAATGACTACCGAACAAATTTTCTCCGTGTAACCTTCCTCGAGACGCACAACGCACAATATGCACGACTCGCGTTCGAAAATATTAAATATCTTTCGATCTAATCGAGTCTCTACTTTTTAAAAAAATGTGTTTTTTCGATGAAGACATAACGCATGCTGCAGTAATTTTTTCAATTTTCTTCAGTTAGGAGGCAAATAAAAAAATTGTTTAAATAATTAATTTTCTAATATTTTTAGATAATTAAGTAAATAAAAATTATGTAAATACTCATCTGAGAAGCTAACATAGCAAGGTAAGAAATAAAACAAAATCTGAACCGATTCGATTAGTTAAACCGGATATAATGAATTTAAAGGACGAGAGAATTGGTCATTTTAACAAATGCCAAAAGTTTGAATTAACATATTTCCATGAAAGAGATTTTTTTATAATACAAAAACCCTTATACAGGTGCAAGATTGCTTCATAAAGCCATACAAAATATCCGGGTGATTCTAAATAATAAAATCAAAATAGGTGAACGATTTTTAAAAGAATATCCAACGCACCGGCTTGGAGTATTATAAAATTATTGCTAATTGTAGAAACTTATCAGTAAAAGTCTTTTTTTAAGTTAACAGGGTGTCTACTAAATTTTGTCCTCAAAATTGCCGAACAATTTCCACTTTTTTTAAATTTTTCAATAATTTTTAAGAATTTTAATTTTAGATAATAAAAAATCAACGTAGTTGAGTTTCAAAGAATGCGTGAAAAAATAAATTAATATCAGTCATCGTCATCACGGTACTTATTGTGATTAAAAAGAATTAAAAGTAATTTTTTAATAAAAATAGTTGAAAAATTGGTTTCAAAAAAGTGTTTCAGGTTTTTCGTAATATTTCAAGACATTTCTAAACAGGAATTTAAAAGAAATTTAAAGAATTTCAAGATACTTTAAGTTAAAGTGAATTAAATTTATTTTAAGAAATTTTTAAAGAATTCTAAGAAGTTTTATGATTTTCAAGTGATTTTATTAAATTTCAAGACATTTTAATGAATTTCAAGGAATGTCATAAGATTTCAAAAGATTTCAAGTAATTTTAAAGAATTTCAAGGAGTTTTTAAAGAATTCAAAAGTTTTACGATTTTTACAAAATTCTAAAAAAATCTAAAGGTTTCTAAGAGACTGTAATTGCCTAAAAACAAAAATTCTGAATGTGAAAAAATAACAAAAAAATATTTCCCGAAAATTAAAATTCTCGAAAAATGCAAATTCATGAAATTTCAAGTTCTCGAATAAAAATAATCCTACCGAAAATATTTTTTAACGAAAGTACAAAATAACAAATTTCTAATCAAATAATATAATTATAAAATACCGGAATTTTAAAATTCCTGAAATTGAAAATTTCCGACACATTCAGATTACTGAAAATTAAATTATAATACATTTCGTTACTAGTGCGGGATTGTGATTTTAGCCTTGTGTGAATGTTTTCGCACGAGCGAAGCGAGTGTGAAATGTTCACACAAGGCTGAAATCACAATCCCGCACATGTATCGAACCGTATTTTTTGATACGACGTGTGCGAAGCTTGATTTAGCAAACGCTTGCGTGCGCAATATCGAGCTTTGCGCATGGCGTGACAAAAAAATTTTTGTTTAAAATTTTCAAAACTTTTGTTCAAAATTTCTCCTAAACTTTTGATTAAAATTTCTATTCAAAATTAAAAAAAAAAATGAGAGCAATATTAAACAACATTTTTTGAGGAAAATTTAGAACAAAAGTTTTAAGAAGAAATTATAAACAAAAATTTTAAAGAAATTTTAAACATTTATTGTTATTTTCGGGAATTTAAATTTTAGGTTTAAATATTTGGTAATTTTAAAATTGGGTATTTTAAATTTTCGAGAAATTAAATTTCGAAAATTTGAAATTTGGGGAATTTTCTATTTTCGTTAATAAATATTTTTGATAATATTATTTTTATTTGGGAACTTGAAATTTCGAGAAATTAAATTTTCGGGAATTCTTTTTTCGGTATTTTTTCATATTTTGAACTTTGATTTTTCGGTAAAAAGATGTTTCTATTTAAATAAATTTGAAGGAATTTCAACAGATTTCAAGAGATTTAAAAAGGAAATTCAAAAATTTTGAGGATATTTTTTAAGGGATTTAAAAAAAATTTAAATGATTTTAATGGATTTCAAAATATTTTAGCGAATTTCGAGAAACTTCGAAATATTTTTAAAAATTCTAAAGAAGTTGAAGTTATTAAAAAAAAATTCATAAAATTTTTAAGATTTTTAATAAATTTTAGAGGATATCTAATAATTCAAGCGATTTTAAGAAATTATTAGGTATTTTACGGGATTTTAAAATTTCCTTTTAAAGGATTTGAAAATAATTTAAAAAATTTCATGAGATTTAATAAAAGTTACAAATGTCTAATAAAAATAGGAATCACGCAAATTTACCAAAATTTAAAATGCCCGACGTTGAAAATTTCCGAAATAGAAAATTCTCGAAAGAAAATAATAACATCGAAATCTAAAACTCCCGAAATTGAAAGTGATCGAAATTTAAAATTTCTGAAGTTAAATATTCCCGAAATTGTCAATTCCTGAAATTTACATTTAAAATTTATTTGCAAAACTTTTGCTCAAAAATATATATTAAAAATTTTTAATCAAAATTTTTAATATACTTTTTTGAGCAAAAGTTTTACAAATAAATTTTAAATAAAAATTTCGGGATTTTCTAATTTCAAAAATTTGAAATTTCGGCATTATTATTATTTTTTTTCTAAATATTCAGACGTATTATTCGGAAAAGTTTTTTCAAACCGGAAATTCACTTCCCACATCAAAAATAAAATCAAGGACAATTCCTGGATTTTGTTGGATATTTTTCAACTCCCGGATTTCCTTAAATTCTTGCTCAGTAGACACCCTGTTTAAATATAAAATACAATAATTAACTTAAATTCTACGAATTGTGACGGAATGCATATTTTTTATAGAGAAAGATATAAAGTGGAGATTAGATTAGAAAAGTGAAGTTGTGAGTCGAAGACAATAGGAAAAATGGGGAAAAGAAAATTTCTAACTTAATCTGCAAAATATAATTTCGAATACTCAAATTTGCTTAGGACGGATTAAGAAAATTACGATTTATTGACCCTCAGTAATTATAGCCGATTGGGTCAGACGTGAAAAACCATCGCATCGGATGTACTCCCTCATTCCGCTGACTGTAGCATTCATTGCAGTCCTTGTTGATTCGTTACAGTTTTTCACTGAATTTATGTAGCATTCTTGAGTCTTGAAAATATCACTGCAAAAAATTTAATAAGAAAATTTTCTTAACATTTTCTTTTCTTGTTAAAGATTTGAAAACAATTCTATTTAAGCGTCTTTATATTTTTCATTTTTTAAAATTTATTTTTAATTTGATTTTCATTAATTATAATTTATTTTATTTTTAATAATATATTTTATAATATAATTAATAATGAAAATAACTTTGTTTTTATATCATGTTTAATGTACCTGTTTTTTGAAATTTCTTGATGCCAGAAAAGGTTTGATTTTTTCAATAAATATCAGAAAAAGTAAAATAGATTTATAGCTATTGATTTGCCGAATTTAAAGCAACAACTTTCAATTTAAAAAATGCGTTTTAAAAATTTTTTAAATTCCCGTTTTTTCCAAAAAAGATTTAAAAAATTGTAAAATTAACCCTCCGTTTACACACATGGGTCTTTGGTATCATGTCCAGTTATTTTAACTGTTTTTGGCTTTTAAAAAATCTGATAAAATTCAGAGTTATGTTTTCAAGTGTCTACTACATGATCCAATTGTTCCTAGTGTCAATTGTTAAAAACTTTTTAAAACAAAAATTGAAATTTGCGTAAAAAATAGAAAAAAATCGATATTTATTAAAAATTTCATAATTTTGCAAAAAATAAATTTATAAAAAATCGTTGCAAGGTTTTAAAGCCTAGACTAGGGGCTGTGCATAAATTACGTTGAGGATTTTTCCGAATATTTAGCCCCCCCCCCCCCCCCC
>CAJFCP010000696.1:134510-146602 GCA_904066005.1 Synergus itoensis | reverse complement strand
CCCCCCCCCCCCCTCCCCCAAAAGCTCAATGTAATTTATGCACAACCCCCTATGACCTTCATAAAAAATATGAACCCATTGGCGGCGGCTTGAAAAAGTTGAATTAGTTAAAGAACTGAAAAATGAGAATATTCTGCAGTGATTTATGCAGGTAATTCTATAGAAAAAGCAGGATATTAAATTTTAAAGCATATTTATTGATTAATTTTTTTATTTCAATTTTATTTTTTCCATCGAAAAACTGTCAAGAATCACAAGAAAACTTTTTTTGATCATACAAATACGATAAAATAAGAATTAAAACAAAAAAAAATCTTCACTAACTTGCGAAAACACTAACGCGATTTACACACTGAGTCTTTTATGACCCAACGCGCACTTTGACCGCGCACCGCTCTAAGGTTAACGAACAAGCTGAAGTGGCACTTACAGAATCTGAGCCTCTTATCACCTAGTTTTTTTTAGGGGGTGGGGGAACCGAACTTCCATTATTTTTCAAAGACGAGATATTTCAATTTGAAAAATCGTTTGTGCCTTAAAAGACCCAATGTGTAAACGGAGGGTTAAAAGAACGATATTAACAATTTTTTTTTTTTGTTACAATGTGTATTAGAATTTGTTTGATTTTTTTGTACAATGTGATTAAAACATGATGTTAGGAAAATAAATATTCCTTGTGGATTAATACATTTCATTAAAAATGAAAAAAGCTGTTTATTTATAATTTAACAAAGCTTTTATTTTTCAACTATAACTTTTCAAATTATCATAATTCAAAACTAATGTACGGAAAATAAAAATTCCTTGTATCAAGATAAAATGATTGTGCTATATCATTAATACATTTCATTAAAAATTTAAAAAAGTTATGGATATTTATATTTCTTTTAAATTAATTTTTCTACTATAATTTTTGAAATTATCATAATTGAAAATATATAATTTTAATAAAGATTCCTTGTGTTCGATTATCCTGTAAGATTAATAAATTTGATTAAAGAATGAATAAGATGCGGTCAAATATAATATTGAATAAAAGTTTAAAATTATAATTATACTGAACTAATTACAAAAATTTTAATTTTTTCAGTTTAAATAGTACACAAATTAATTTTAAAGAAATAAATATTATTAAAAAATCAGAAAATGGAAAACCATAATATATTAATATTATGGATCATTTAATTAATTAAATACAATTTCTAGACTAAAAATATTAAAGGCAGTACATTTTTTTAATTTTTATTTTACAGATTTTTTAATATTCTTTTTTCGAAAAACTTAGAGCTTTGTTTTTTATCATACGAGGGTTGCCTTTTATATTTTAAGCCTTGGCAATACATAGTATTTACAGGCGCCACGCGCCATTTGACGTTTCCAGTTGAAAGTTTGACCTTTTTAACCTTAACCTTCTTCAGAACGTTTTGTCATTTGAGCATAACTTGTGTTGTTTACAGTGACTTAAAAATTTTGTCTCAGCGAAAAAATGGAATTAACTCGTGAACACTTTCGTGCGATGATTTTTTACGATTTTCGACGTAGATTATCAAGACAGAAGTGCATCAATCAACTCACTTCGACTTTTGGCGATGAAACTCCATCCTTGGTCAATGTGAAACGCTGGTATAACGAATTTAATCGTGGCCGCAGTTTGTTCAGGGATGAAAGTCGTGAAGGTCATCCAAAATCAGTCGTTGTCCCAAAAAACATTGATGCTATGCGTAAACTGATAATGCAAGATCGTCATGCGAATTATCGCGAGATTCAGGCATCCTTAAGAATTAGTGGGACCAGTATACATTCAATTTTACATGAACATTTGGCTGTCAAAAAAATTTGTTGTCGTTGGATCCCACATAATTTGAAAATCGCTCAAAAAAAGGCTCGTGTGGATTTGTTAAAAGAAATGCTCAAAAAATACGCTTGCGGTGCAAAAGCGTATTGAGTTTCATGGAGAATATTTCGAAAAACAGTAAAGCCATTTTCGATAATAAATTACTGTCTTTTTATTATTAGGCTCAAAATATAAAAGGCAACCCTCGTAAAATCGAATTTCCCATTCTTCGAATTGGATGACTGGGCTAATTCACAAGGTCTCATTAATTTCTCTCTTGGCACAATTGTTTTATCTCGAAAGATTGTTATTAATCGAGAAAGAATAAATTATATTAAAACGAAAATTGTAATAGAAATTGATAGAATTATTTATAGCTTATAAATTTTTGTAAATTATTTCATGACACTTACTTGCACTCATCGTGACTATAAACAAGCGGAAGTGGAATGAAAGGCGAGTCTTTGGGGTCAGAGGTTGATGTACAGAGTGTAAATGCAGTCCGTCCAGCATCGTCAAAACATTCCCCATCGGACATTGCAATAGTTACTACAAACAATTACAACAATTGATAAATAAATCTTAAGATTACAAAAAATTTAAGGGGTAACACCACTGTAGAAATTTCAAAAAAAATTTTTTTTATATTAGCTTAAAAAATTCTTTGAACCTTGTAGAATAAAGGACAAAAGGTTTTATACGTGTTCGAAATTGATTTCATTGAAATTTCGAGCCCTTTTACCGAGCGTGCCGGGCGCTCCGCAATGTATTTATTACATATCTCAAAACTTTAAATGCGTTTTTCTCAAAACACGTTTTTTGATATTGGCACGCAGCACAACTCCAACAATTTTCAATATTTTTAATCAGGGTTTTTCCTACATCTTTATAATAACATTTCAAAGAGAAACACATAAGAGATTTTCGATAAGTTAATTTAAAAAATTGTTATAAACAATTGAGGGCCCGGATGCAATAACGTCCTATAAATTTATTTCGCCAAGTTTAAAAAGTGATAAAAGTGACAAAAAGTCACAAAAGTGACAAAAGTTAGAACTTTTTTTATGAGGAGAAAAATATGCGCAATTAAATTTATTATTATTTATTTATTTATTTATATTTTTATATATTTATTTTCGCCAACGTTTCTTGGCGAAATAAATTTATAGGACGTTATTGCATCCGGGCCCTCAATTAAGTGCCTTTTTTTTTGGTCCAAAAATGAGTTTTTTGTTCAAATGCTTGCCAATTACACAAAAATCAATATTTTTTAAATCCCCTACGTGTTTCTCTAGCTATTCTCATGTAGATTAAGAAAAAATTTTTTATTTTGTTTCACATTAAATTTTGCACCCTGTGTGCTGCGTGCCGCGGAGCTCCTCCAAGAAAACACACATTACGGAAATGTCTCCAGTGCTGCAATTTTGTAATATTTTTTATTGAAAATTTATAACTTTTTAGTTCAATATACAAATAATAACTTCCCAAATCATTATAATTGTATTCCCTTTCCTTCCATCAAAAAAAAAAAAATTCTTGAAAAAACGTATTTTTTTAGCGTTTACAATGGTGTTACCCCTTAAAACTGTCTTAAAATAATTTTAACCCATTATGACACAAAAGCTACTATTAAAGATGAAAGACACTAAATATTTCAAAAAATTATTACAACAATTATAATAATTTATCATATTAATTGGTGTAATAATTAATTAGTATATGTAAATTTTATAGCAAATATTGTATAATTAATTTAATTAATTGTATAATTAATATAATTTCACCTTCTAATAACAGACAATTGTTTGTAATAATTGTATTATTGAATCGAAAAAAATTAATTATATTTAAAAAAAAATCGATAAAAGTATGATTTCCCAAAGGTAATTTTGCCAGAATGCAAATGAAACTTTGAAGTTCAAAATTATTTATAATCTTTTCCTAGTCAAAGTAAGCGCAATAATTAAAAAAATAATATTTATTTTTATATCAGGGACGTCCACGGACCACTTCCAGTGCTTCTCCTACCTCGTCTTTCTTCCCCCTCTTTGAGCGCTTCACCGAGCTCACTCCTCTTCTTCTTTCGGATCAGACACTCTCGGATCCGCTCGACTTCGATCGTCGAGCAGCCGAGAGGGGCCGATAGCTGTCGTGCTCCCCCCTCCATGATCCTTTCTACCGAAGGAGGTAGGAGTGTGAATTGACTCTGCTCTTTTCATGGACATCCCTGTTTTATATAGGTATATTAAAAAAATGTGTTTTATTTAATTTTATTATTTTAATATTTAATTTACGTGTCTTAATGGGTTCAATATTTATATCAGTGATGTCCAACGCGTGAGTAAATGAGTAGTCATCTACCCCTTCTCTTACCACCTTTACCTTTAATGGTAAATAATAATTTTTAAATAAATTGGAATTACATAAATTAATTGCGAATTAGTACATTTCGATACTAGTGCGCGAATGTGATTTTAGCCTTGTGAGAACGTTTGCGCACGAGCGAAGCGAGTGTGAAAAGGTCACACAAGGCTAAAATCACTTTCTCGCACATGTATCGTACCGTATTTTTTGACACGACGTGTGCGAAGCTTGATTTAGCATACACTTTTTTGACCCAGCGTATGTGAAATCGAATTTCGCGCAAAGAGTGTCAAAAAATAATTTTTTAAATTATCTCTTTACCTTTACATTTAGGTCGATTCCCCTTGGCTACAGGGCGGGCGAAACCGAGTTTTCAACAAAATTTTCAAATTTTAATTTTGAACGATGTACCTATATGTGAAATTTTATTGCGCATATTTTTTCTTTTGGCAAAAAACTTGTACCTTTTTTAGTTTTCAAATTAAAGTAAAAAACTGAATTTTTTTAAAAAATCGATTTTAATCCGGTTTTCACTTTAGCTCGTGCTCAGATCGTCAGTTTTTGGATTCTTTAAATGAAATTTTCAAGAAATGTGCTATCGGGTGTTCTTTGATTGATAAAACTATAGGAATTCAAAAATTTAATTTAAAAAAATTGTATTAAATTTTTTTTGATGCTCGGCGTGAATCGTATGCACCAGTGTTCCCTTTGCGGGCTCCACAATGATGTGCATTAATGCGCATGCGTCGCGCATGGCGCAAATGGTTGATTGGTTGCTTTTAAAGGGTTGCGTCTGATTGGTTACTTTCCGCGAATGAGTGAACCGAGTGAACCACAGTGAAAACTGACTTAGGGTACTGCACCCTTTGCAGCTACGGTACTGTCGAGCTGGCGGCGCCTTCCTTTCGGCTCCCCACCTCCCCTTATCATAGTTTGGGAGCGAACCCAAGTTCTAGGAAGACGACAACTGAGTGAACTGCAACCGCGGGAGCAGTGTAGTTAAGGAGTAGTTATGATTTTATTTTATATCAGCGCTGGAGTTTTCGCACGTACTGTGTACTTTACGACTTACCTCCAGCGCTAATATGAACTAAAATCATAACTATTCCTAAACTATTAAATATTTTGATCTGAAACTTTCCAAAAAACTTTATTATAGTTTTCTGCGCATTTTTATAGCGTGAAGTTTTTGCTTGCTCAAAATGCCCTCGATAAACGAAACGCCTGAAGTTACAAAAGACCGATTCACGCCCAGCATTAGAAAAAAAATTAATAACAATTTCTAATAAAAAAATGAATTTTTGAATTCCTATTTTTCTACCAATCAAAGGACACCCAAACGCATATTCCTTGAAAATTTCATTTAAAAAATCCACAAACGGACGAACTGAGCATGAGCTCAGCTACACCTTTTTTTCTAGGAGAAAAAAGATGCGCAAGAAAATTTCACGTATATAGATACATCCTTCAAAAATTAAAATTCGAAAATTTTGTTGAAAGCTCGGTTTCGTCCGCCCGGCAGCGGAGGGGAATCAGCCCATTAAAGGTGGTAAGAGAGGGGGTAGGCGACTACTCATTTACTCCAGTGACCCCAACAGGAATACCGCGGTACTCTACTGCGCATGCGTCGCATGCGCGAATAGTAACGAATCAGACGGCGAGTGCGACGCATGCGTAATAGAGTACGGAGCTCCTGTTGGGGCCACTGATTTACTCACGCGTTGGACATTACTTATTTATTTATTCATGGAGATACGTACGCAGTGCTCTTTAATAAAAACAAAGAAAAATAGATAAAAAATAAAAATTAAGAACTTTAAGCTGACAATAATATTAAAATATACTCTCGACACATCACATTGTTCTTTAAATTATATTTGGTCTCAAGGTCGATCTTTAAATATCAAAATTTATCATATTCCTGTGTATGCAAGCGATAAGCATAAATGGAAGAGACTCATTTCTGTAGTTCTGATAAAAATATCTCACGACTTTTTTCATAGCAGGAAGATTATTATTAAATTAATTTTTCAAGTCAAACCTGTCTAAACTATTTTTACAAGAATTCTTTCCACAAATAGTAAAAAAATAATTAAAGAAAAAACTCCTACCATATTTTCCAGCAACACTGACTTTTTCGAGAACCAAGTCAACCATTTGTTGCCTACTGTGGTCGTCCAAATCAGATTCGTCCAGACAAGCTAACACAACATCCGTTAATTTTCTCATAATCCTCCTCAGATTGGCATCCATGTAATAAAAATCGTGAAATGCTGAGTCCCAGTCTTTGGTACGATTTCCTTTTTTCATTTTTACTGGGATTTCCGAATGAATATCGGTTGTGCGAGATACGTAGGAGTTCATGAATTTGTTAAAATTCCCAGCTGTCTCGCCACCTTTTGAATTGCATTTCTGCCTCAAAGCATTCGCAGATACATTCAAAATAATAGTTCCTGGTTCTTGTTCGACTGTATAAATACTTCTCGAAAAAGCGCAACCTATGAAAACTGTAGAATAACTTTTAATAATTTTTTTAATCTTTCAGCATCCATAAAAGCAAAAATTCGATTAAAAGTTTCATTAAAATATCTGTACCTTTCTAATAAATTATATACAGTACAACCTCTATAATAGCTCTCTCCATAAGAGCTTCAATGGCCTTGATGAACTCGGAAACTTCCCCCACTACAAATCCTATTCACGCTGCCTACTAGAGACAATGGCCCCAACTGGAGTTCCGTACTCTATAGCGCATGCGTCGCACTCGACAGCTATTCGTGGGCAGTTTTAAGTGCTAAAAGATATTATTTTTTTGTTTATTATAAATAATGAGGTTTTAACTTATAAAAACGTTTATGCCCGCGAATAGCAACTAATCAGCCGCCGAGTGCGACGCATGCGCTGTAGAGCACGGGGCTCCAGTTAGGGCCACTGCCTGGAGTATCGATCACAAAACCTCTATAAGAACTCGCAGATTAATTTCTGTTTTTTTCTCATTGAAAATGCTTTAATTAAAATTATTATATTAATTTGCATACAATAATTTGTTTATTTGTGTACAGCCAACTTTTAAATAAAAGGTCAACGTATTTATCGAGTGATGAATTCGTATTTTATAATGAAGAAGACGCCGCTTTAACCTCGCCGACCGGCGGTTCTAATGAAGGTTGTGTAAATGTGTACCCAACACACACACATTTCGTACTCACGCGTTGTGCGTGAGTACGAAATATGAGTGTGTTGCTTGACGCCTAGTAGTGGGGGGCCCTATTTCTCGGAATTCTTTCCCCTAACCGCCCGTGGAGGAGCTCTTATAAAGGTTGTACTGTACTTTAAATAATACACTTTTCAATTTTGAAAAACTGTTTTTGCTGAATAAAACCTGAACCGTATAATTTTTTAAAAGTATTTAAATAGTTTTTCACGATTCAAATGAAAGCTACTTAGCCTATCAAAGAAATGATCAATGGAAAATTTGTATATCTTCTTAAAGCCAATAATTTTTCTTATTCATTTTTTTATACATCGCTATTTTTGGCGGGAAAATTTAATTTAATATTTTCTTTACTGTATTTTTATGATTAAAACGAAAACTTCTTATCCTATCGAAAATTGGTATATAGATAATTTGTAGATCTTTTTAAGGTAAATTATTTTATCCCTTAAAATTTTTTCGTATATAACATATTTTAACCAGAAAAAAGAATTTTTTAATTTTCCAAAGGCATTTTTGATGGATAAAAGTTCATTTCATGTTTAAAATTAGAACCATTGTTAAAAAATAAATATTTAAGGAATTCTAGCTTGATTTATGGGCTTGAAATAACTGTGCCAAAGTGAGATCCAATCCGAAAATAACTTCGAAATTTTTAGGCGGCAAAAAATTATTTTTTGATTTGGTAAAAGTATTTATCTCGATTAAAACGAAAAATACTTATCCCATCAAAAAGCGGTCAATGGAAAATTTGTATATCTTTTTAAGGCTAATAATTACTCTTCGTTATATTTTTTTATATCTTCCGTTTTTTGGCGGGAAAATTGAATTTAGTATTTTTGTAACAGTATTTTGTATGATTAAAATGAAAATGACTTATCCTATCAAAAAATATCCAATTGATAATTTGCAGATCTTTTTAAGATCATCAATTTGTTTCTGATAATACTTTTGAAAGATATCATGTCTACAAACGACGGATGTTGAAGGACAACTGCCGACGGACTGACAGACAGGCATCAATGTAAAAACCATTTTTTCTCACTCAGGGTGTTTAAAAACGTGAAAATTTATGGAAATTGGGAAAGTTATTTTTTTACATAAAACCAATACCTTCTCAAGTGAAGAAAATGTAAAAAATTGCTCTCATAAAATAAAAAAAGCAATCCTTATTTACACTTTTTTTTATTGTGTCTTTAAACTTACAGGGAACAAAAAGAAGCACAAGAACACTTGTTTTAATTTTCATCTTGGCACAGATTTTATTTAGACAAAAATTTCATTGAATAACTTCCGGATGCCTATCGAGGGTACTAAACGTGGAACCAATCACTGCATACAAAGTTTCGGACTAATTAGAACAAGCTTACTGGCTGGGTTAAATAGCCATCGTAAATAGCATATCTGTCTTCTTGTGATTGGTCTCTAGTACAGACGAACTGATGAATCTCTTCTACATGGATTACAGTTAAAACGTTGTTGGTATGTCAACGGCACCATAATCGGTTCAAATGTCTTGGCCCCTGACTCGGTTAACAACCGCTTGCGAAAACAAACTTTGAATTAATTATGTATTCGGTTAAGATCAAATGTGTTATCTCTTAAAAGCCTAAAATTATATTTAAATAAGATTTAGAGAGTCGAGGAATGGTTTTGAATAATATAGTTAAGGACGCCAACGCTAGGCGGCTGAAAGACTTTTTCGTTCAACAGAGTCGGAGAGTTCAGAAGAAATTAAAATAAATTTAAAAGAATTCATATAAGATTTAGAAATGAGTTCAACGGAATATAACGAAATTTAAACTAATTTAATAGTTTTTAAAAAATGGCGGCGTGTTTTCTAAAAAAATTTAAAGACGATTTTCTCAGAAAGGCTAATTTTTTTTCTAAAGGCCGTAGCCGGATAAGCATGGTTGAACTGCCTCCGCATGGATTTGGTTCATATTTAGGGGGTAAGTTTCTCTCAATATGAAACCAATTTACCCCAAGTGCCAAGTTAAAAAAATTTTTTTACAAAAGTTATAAACAAATTTTGAAAAATTAAAAAAACCTTTAGAATATTTGCCTGCTCTGTCACAAATTGCAAATTGAAAGACCCATTATCGCTTATCATTTCGGCCAAGTACGAAACTGCTTGTGAGAGTTGATAGGAACCCGTAAATAAGATTTTTAGGTCTTTCTCCGTCAACTCTGGAAAATCTAAAAGTTCGTTTGAAGAAACACTTTGAAACATAAGCTTTTTACGAAGCCAGCCTTTTTCCTCGACTTCGTTAGCCAAAGTGTTCTCCATATCTAAATGTTGCTTCATTCTCGTTACAATTTCATCTGAAAGTTGGACATCTGTTTGTAACGCTTTTCCAAATTGATTGTGCAGAAATGCTGCAATGTTAAAATACAATCCAACCTTCGGAAGCAATTTATTATCAATTACATGATCTAGTAATCGATATTTTGGATTAATTATTCCATGGACAGATTCCACTGCCCATCGAATTTTTGTAACGAAACGTGACTGATTTTATTCTTTAGTTGTCAACTGATTCCGCTTGCCCTTTAAAGCTGGCATCAGTACGATAAAGCCCTTTGATTTCAGTGCGTCTTTCGCATCTCGAAAACCACGATCAAGAAAGAGTTTGTCGCCTTTATTCATTAATAGACACAAACCATCCTGATCTTCAATAAGTTTTTTTATAATTTCAGCGACATTCTGATTCTCGCAATTTTAGTATAATAATTTGAATTGTATAAGTTTTTGGCGCCTTTGCTATGTCGATATATATGTTCACTTCTTGTTGCTCACTTCACTCAAGTAGTCGTGTATGTATCGTACTTCCTTGAATACACGTTTATATACTAAACAGTTTTTCGTTTGTCTTTAATCGTTTCTCATCAGGTTATGGGCCTAGTCTAACGCAGTTTTAAGTAATAAATCACACAAGTGATTCTGAAAAAGACACTCGTAAATAACTATTTACTTTTCTTCTCGTGCTGTTTATCAAAAAAATTTTACGACCACGAGGCGAATCAACCTAACCTCAAAATGGCACAGAATACAGGAATTTTTTTGCCATCCGTTGAGAAATTGTTAGGAAGAGAGAATTATAGTTCATGGAAGTTCGCAATGCAGGCATATTTGGAGCATGAAGATATGTGGGACTGTGTCACTGACGATGCAGTCGCAATTGCCGATACAAGAAAAATGACACGCGCCAAAAAGCTAAAATAATTTTGTCTGTGGATCCTATAAATTATATTCACATACAAAACAGTCAAACACCAAAGGAGGCATGGGATAGCCTACAAACTGCCTTTGAGGATTCAGGTCTCACCAGAAAAGTCGGCCTTTTAAGAAACTTGTCCACCACTCAGCTTCAAAATTGTGCTTCAACCGAAGAATATGTCAACAAAATTATTTCAACAGTATACAAATTGAATTCGCTCAATTTTGAGGTTAAAGATGAGTGGATTGGGACTCTCTTACTAGCAGCACTCCCGGATGATTATCGACCGATGATTATGGGTTTGGAGAAGTCAGGCACCCCGATTACAGGAGATTCAAACAAAACCAAGTTGCTCCAGGATATTCAGCACAACGTCTCACGAAAGGGTAACGAAAACGACTCCGCTTTGTTTGCCACTCGTAATGCAGGGAACAGCAGAATACAAGGTAAAAAGAGTATTTCTAATAATCATGAATACAAAGGTTCTCGATGTTTTGCATGCAATAAGTATGGTCACTTTGCTAAACTAGCTGTCAAGTTGTATCAACTTTTGTGCTCATTCAATGAGAACTTTGCTTCCTGTAAGCAAATATGATTTGCTTCCTCATAGAGGAAGCATCAAGTATTTAATTTTCTTTACATCAGCATTAAATTTTAATTATTTGAGAAGTTATATTCGAAAAACTCTTTTTCGAAAATTACAATAAAGCATAACTTTCTTATTCTAGAATGACATTGATTAATCTTATAGGTCAATCGATTCGTCTGAACACAAGGAATCTTCATTTTCCTAACACCAGCTTTAAATTTTTATTATTTGAGAAATTATACTTGAAAAATTGAATTTTTAAAAAATAATTTTTTATAACTTTCTTATTTCTCAATGAAATTCATTAATTATATAGGTCAATCGATTCATCTCGACACAAAGAATATTTATTTTCCTTACGTCAGGTCAAAATTTTGATTATTTGAAAAGTTATAGTTGAAAATTAATTTTTGAAAATACAATTAACCAAAACATCCTCATTTTTTAATGAAATGCATTAATCATATTGCGATCCGCTGCACTGCGATACGCCACCTGGTGGTAAAATTTGGAACGTCCATAAGTAGGTAGATTTTGAAAATTTGCATGGGCGATCGCACAAAAATACAGTTTTAAAATAAATGAAAGTTTAATCATACGTTGGAGTGTGATAAAATAAAACAGATAGTTAATACGTAAGCTATAGTGAAGTTTCAAAATTGAGTTTTCATCGCGGAAGTCCAAAAGTAAAGTGTTCTGTTGTGTGTTTGGTTATGTTGATTATTGACCCACAGCTTAAAAACATGAAACTGTGCGATTTTTTTATTTTCGAAAATTCCAATTACTATTAAATCAAACTAGCTGTGAATCCGATCTCAGGTGTTCCATTTAACTATATTTAAATTTTTTGTGCTCATTTTTTGAGCACTT
>CAJFCP010000696.1:93438-105382 GCA_904066005.1 Synergus itoensis | reverse complement strand
TAGAATTTAAATATCTTGATTCTACGATTTTCTGTAACCTCCGAAACACAAAACCATTTTTGCACCACGAAACTGCCAGGTGTTCACGGAACGAAGGCCACTTTCGAACTGCCATAGAAAGACAGGTAATAGGGATATAGACCTCTAAGCTGCAGATTCTGAAACCTTGATCCTTCCTCTACAAAACCTATCTATTCAGATTTTCAAAATCAAAAATTTTTTTTTGGTATTTTGGCCAGCTTTTCGGGATTTGGTCCCACTGTGCGACGTAGCCCATTTTTTCCATGTATGGATTGTAGGTTTCTCTCTGATGGACCTTGTGATCTCCCTTGGGTTGATGTTGTTTGGTCTCGAGATTTCAATTGGATCTTGGGTGGTTTCTCTTCGATTTTTCTGATCTGATTCCAAAATTCTGGGGTGGACCACTGGATGGTTAAAGTTGATATTTGTACCCACTCGATATTAAACTCACAAACAGGTTGACAGTAAAGACTTTTACTAAATGACAGATTTTAACTAAATGACAGACGAGACCACGCCGACGAGAATTTTTACGAATTAAGAGTGTTTGAAGGGTAACCGATGGTAAATGATTGTCGCTAACTGATGCTAACTGATGTTCTAGCCAAATCCTTTGGCTTTTATAGTCCGTTGTACTTCCTGTTTGTCACCAAAGGTCCAATCATAGTAGGCTTTGCAATCTTTGAGAGTTCGTAGAGTTGACCTCTAGATATTCGCAAATGGTGAAATTTCGACATAATGGTTGTTTGTTCGCCCTATGTTTTAGGAAGAGGATTCTAGGAAAAGATCTAATTTGGGTAAGAGACAGGATTGAAGGTAAGAAGTATGGAATATCAGCGATCGTAATTTATAATTGCTCTTGTACATGTGAGGTAGTAATCTGTAGTACCGCTGTGATAAGAGATTTGAGGAAATCGTTAATTGCGTCTATTCGAGTGTGTCATCAAATTTATGTGACACTAGTTCAGAGGTCGAGTTACAAATTGAGGTTCCTATCATATAATATTTATCAGATACATTAATTCATATGTCCTATATAAAATACATTAATATTGGAGTAACTAATTATGATTGATACTCCTAAAATATATTATAAGAAATAGATTATTTATAAACAATTAGTAATAATAAATAATTAAATATAGTCTACGTCGCGGGATGTGACATATAGTTAAAAATTAAATTTAAGTATGTTAAATAAATACTAAAAATAGAGCTAAAAAACTAAAAAAAACTAAAACAAAAAAAACTTAAAAAAATCTGAAAAAAATTAAACTAAAAATAAACCAGCTTCCTCCACCTTTAGATATTCAAAATTTGAAAAATACTTAGAGGAAATTGAAATTTTGGGAACATGCAATTTATCGAAATTTTTTTTTTCAAAACACCTCTTCAAAAATCGAAAAAAATTGGAGCAATAATAAACAAAATTTTTTTAAGAGAAATTTTGAATAACATTTTTAGGATAAATTTTGAAAAGAAATTATAAACAAAAGTTTTTTTTATTTTCAGAAATTTTAGTTTTCGGGAATTTTTATAATTGACCTTTTTATAGACGCAGAAGAAAAACTGGATCTCTAAGAATCTTGACAGAGTTGAAAGGAATTTTTCAGGTATTTCTTTGTAAGCAAATGTGAAAGAATTTAAACTTCTTAAGAATGTATGAGGAGAACAGTTAGATAAATGACCAATACCAAAAATAGATTTTATCAATTAGACCTGTCTAGCTGTAACTATATATCTTTTCTATAATAAAGTATCTAATAAATATTTCATCGTTTGGATAAAATATAACTGAAGGAGAGAAACAAGTAGTTAGAAGTGAATTTTCATTTAAGAAATTATTCCTGAAGAAGCTCTAATCAAAATAGTTAAGGGGGTAGCCTCCTTTCGAACTTTCAAAAAATAGAATTTTTTTTTTCTTTTTTTAGTCACTATAGACCCTTATTAATGAGGTACAAACCTCCTTTTACCTCAAAACATTTCGGAAGTGTCCGAAAAATAAATTATACCGCAAGGTCTCCTGCGCTCGAAACGCACAATTAGTACACTGAGTTGGCCGTCTTATCATAGCCCTCTAATTTTTTCAATTCGAAGACGAAGAAAGAAGAAGAAATATTATATGGAGCAGGCATCGCCGATTAAGGGTAATAGATGATTGTTCTTTATATTATTCCAGCATAAGATGTGATTTCTGTACTGCAAACTTTAAACGCGTTTTTCTCGAATCGCGATTTTTTGGGATGGTAAACACGATTCCAGCCGATCTATTTAACCGATTTCATTCTTTTTTTTTTTAAATGTTCAGAAAACTAATGGCTATTGGCGTGAACCACGGTCATAATTTTCAATTAATATTTAATAACAATTTGACACAGTTAATGTTGAAAAAACGGGAAAAAACGACGAAAAATCACAAAAACTCCCACTATTTGTTTATTTATCAATATTTTTTAATGATTGTGGTTCACGCCACAGCCACTTACGTACTCTTTAAGAATCAATTTGGGTTTTTTGTTTCAGATGATCCAGAATGGAGAAATCATCGTCACTGTTTTTTTTTTTTTTTCAGTCGCGCATATTTTGGCCAGATGTTGATAAAAAGTAATGAAAAATTGTATTTTGACAGTCAAAAATATGTGCAATAATATGTGAAAATATTGAAAATTTCAAATAAAAATTTATGCAAACAAAAATTGTTGAAAAAAAGGTGTTTGAAAGCAGGCTACCCCCTTAATAACTTATTGGGCAATAATTCTAAATTAATTTTTTATAGCTTTGTTGAATATTTATACTATTTTATTAACAAAACAATAGTGTTTGACACATTATTGTCTGAAAATAACGAGTTACCGTTACCGTTACAGAAAAAAAGTAACGCGTTACCTTTACGTTACTTTTTTTTATTATATTTTTAATACATTACTTGAATGCCCCAAAAGAATTAACCTGCGTTACTTAGCATTACCGTTACCAAAAAATTGTAAAGCGTTACCGTTACCGTTAATTTAAAAAAAAAATACTGCGTTACCGTTACCGTTTCTAAAAAAAAGTAACTTTTCTGGTAAAGCGTTACTTATAACGCGTTACTTATAACGCGTTACTATCAAACACTGCAAAACAATAAGGCCGAAGAAAAGTGTTCACAGATATATAAGTACCAAAGATATAAGGCCTAAAAATAGAAGGCACAAGAATAAGTCACAAATATGAGGCGTAAAAATAAACGGTTCTAAACTATAATTACCAAAAAAGAAGTATTAAAATAAACAGCCAAGTACCATGAGTCCCAAAAATATAAAGTCTAGAAATAAAAGAGGCGAAACCATTATGACAAAAAATAAGTACCAAAATTATAAGGTTTAAAAAACAGGCCCAAAAATAATGCCCAAAATAAATATTAATTCAAAATAAAGAATAAATACCAAAATAAAAATAATAAAAGGCTAAGGAACATAAGGCCCAAAAGTAAGTTTCGAAATATAACTCCAAAAATATAAGGCCCAAAATAATTTCATAATGTATAAAGTTTTAGAAACCAAAAGGCGCAAAAAATAAGTTCTAAAAATATAATACGTAAAAAAATGCCCGAAACCATTATATGAATCCCAATAGGGGAAGGGGGGGCATAAATCATATATTCAATCAATCAATATATTCAAATAATCATATAAATGTCCAGAAATAAATTGCAAACGCACAGTACCCAAAATAAGTCTCAAAATATATTTTAGCGCTAATGCCCAAGAAATAAAAAGCCACAAGGCCCAAGAATTAAGTTCCAAAATATAAGTCCAAAATCATAATGCCCAAAATATTTTACCAAAAAATAACGACCTGAAAACGAAGTCCTAAATGTAGATGGACAAGAACTAGGTCAAGAACCATAAGGTCCTAGATAAAATAAAAAATGCATAGACATAAAATCTGTAAAAATAAGTCACAAAATTATAAGATGTAAAATATATTATGTAAGTACCGAAATTAAATGATCAAGCAACATAGGCCCCAAAAATAATTTCAATATATAAGGTCAAAAATAAACCGAAAATAAGACCCAAAAATCAATTTCCAAGAACAATAAGGTCCAAAATTAAATATATAAATAAAAATCCTAATAATAAATGTTCAGAAATAAATTGCAAACGCATAAAACTCAAAATAAGTCTCAAAATATATCCCAGCGCCAATCCCCAAAATCATAGTAACGTTATTCAAAATTTATTTATCTTCTAGATTATACGAATTGTACCTATAAATCGTATTCTGTAAGTATCCATACTTTGATAAATAGGCGTACAAATATCGTGAAAAATCGATTTACACGCATATAAACGAAGCGGAACGTGTGTGTGCACTGTGCAGTCACACCTTAAGAAAATAGAATTGGTAATATATTTGTCATGGTAATCACTTCACTTCGAAACGATTAAATTTCGCCTGACATTCGCAATGAAAGCATGCCATTCCTTTTGTCACGCCAATCGGTCAAGAAAAAGAAACCCCATTTGTATAATCGATGTAAATAATTCAACGAGTAGCTCCACTAATTCAATTGTACGAATTCTTTAAACAAATTGGATCTCGAAAGTTGAATTCAAAACAGTTTTAAAAAAAGCATGAAATCTTTCTTCCTCCTGTGAAAAGATAATAAGTATACACGTGTACTATAAAAATGGGTTAAAATTCATAATAAATTAAATTGACCACTAAAACTGAAAAAATAAGAATTCAATTGCAATTTTTCTATATTACCGACTTTGACCCACATTTATCGATATACATATGTATAGAGGGTTCGTGTCCGTGCTAAAATAAAAAGTTATTCAATAGTTTTTAATAAACATAAATAAAGATAATTGAATCGAAGTAGGTTAAAGGGCTGTATTCTAGACAGACTATTACCGACATTTACCGACGTTCGGAGAATTTGAGGGTTTGTTTTCAAACTGGATTTAGAAGCTTTTAGATGGAATTAGATGGTTAAAAATATCTGAATATTTACTCCGAATATATCGGTATATAGATTTCTGGAAATTTTTACCTACATTTACCGACATCTAGAATCTTGGAGGGTTTGAGTCCGTGCTAAGTAAAAAACATGTCAAATAGAAGGTTCATGACCATGCTAAATTAAATTTTTTATATCTTATAATATACTTATAATCATAAGAAAAGTTAAATTATATTAGATCAGAATACTGCGTTTTAGGCAAAGATTCCAGTTACCGTCATTTACCGAAATTTGTAATAAAAATATAGAATATTGAATATCAATAGATCGGGAAACTGCCTATTGAAATTATTTTCAGACTTTTACCGACGTTTATTATGTAGGGTTTGTGTCCATATTAAATCAAATGTTTATCGATTGATCTCCTAGACGGCAATACAAAATGTCAATCTTAGTACAATGGGATGTTGCGTTGTAGAAACACACTTTACAGTTACCGACATTTACCGACGTATATAGAGGGTTTGTGTCGGCGCGAAAATGAAAAGTTACCCGATATTTCTTGATAATTGAAAATAAACCCAGTGGGAACAAAATTTGGCGACGTCTTTACGACATCCTTACTACATTTTTACGACATCGTAAAGACATCCTATGTCCATGTCGTAAAAATGTCGTAACGATATCGTAAAAACGTCGCCAAATCCTATGACATCTTTACGACATCGTAAAGATATCTTGACGACATGGACATATGATGTCTTTACGATATCGTAAAAATGTCGTAACGATGTCGTAAAGACGTCGCCAAATTTTGTGCCCACTGGGAAGATAATTGAATCGAAGTGGGTTAGAGGTCTACTTTCTATACACAAATTCATATTACCGACATTTACAGACGTTCAGAGAATTTTTGGGTTGATTGTAGTTATGGATTTAGACGCTTTTAGATGGAATTAGATGGTTAAAAATATCTTAAATATTCACTCTTAGCACGGCATATTGATTTATGCAGGGACCATTTTACCGACATTTACCGACCCTTAGAGCATTTTAAGGTTCGTGTCCATGATAAATTAATTTTGATTAGATATTTATAGACATTAAAGTAAATTAAAGGAGAAGACTGCGTTGTAGAAAAAAATTCCTGTTACCGACATTTACCGACGTTCCGAGAAAGGCCGTAGCCGGATAAGCATGATTGAACTGCCCCCGCATGGATTTCGTTCATATTTAAGAGGTAAGTTTCTCTCAATATGAAACCAATTTACACCAAGTGCCAAGTTAAAAGAAAATTTTTACAAAAGTTATAAACAAATTTTGAAAAATTAAAAAAATTAATTTTCTTAAAATTGGCTCAACCGATCTTGATGGTTTAAATATATAATATAGAGGGTACTAAGACAATTAAAAAAAAAATTGACACCCTATTCCTTTCAGGATTAGGGGGTGAAAAAAATTATTGTAATATTGTAATAATTTTTTTTTTAATGTTTCTTTTGTTGCAACACCGCCAGTTTATTTCTATAATTATATAATTATATAATTATATCCAAAGTAACAACGTATATTTTTTAGGATAAAATCAAAAGGGTACTTTATAGTTAAAAAAAAATAAAATGTAATTTTCGTCCCCTAATTTGTAAGTAATTCTATGGGATTCAGAGGCCAACTTAATTTTTAGCTTAAGATTCAATAAATAAATATCATTTGAACAATGTACGTTACACTATTACGCTATAAACTTGATCTTCCTCACTGTCTTCCTCTATCACGGGATTAATACTATTTTCTGTAAACAGTTTGCTGAGAATTTCAGCAGGTCTTACGATTTTCGACAAGTATCTTGCATGTGATAAGTAATATATAATGGCTGCAATATGGGAACAGTAGTCACCTGTTCGTCGACCATTGGTGCAGTCAGAAGCATACCTTTTAATTCCTGCAACACCCACACTGTGTGGTTTGTAATCAACGAAACATCTACAGTCTGTTCAACAAGAGCGTGTACGCGATATTTCGAAAACTATTGGAGATTTTTGAACGTGTTTTTTTTTAAATTAAAGGTCGTTCAAAGGACTAATGCGCGTTTATGATGCCGCTTCAGTATCGCTCGAACCGTCCGAGAGAACGCACGCGAGTGAAAATGAGTTCCGTTTACGCTAAACGATTTGAAGCTGTCTCTTTGTGTACCCATCCAAAAGGACCACATATGTCCTACAGCGCGGCTGCTAAATACATCAAGAAGTCGGAGGCGTTCGTGAAGAGGTGGGTTGAGCGGTATAAAGTTGATAAAACAGTCGACGACCTTCCCGAAAGAGGCAAATCTCGAGTAACAACCAGCAGGAGGATAAAGCGATCGTGCAGCTGTTCAAGCGTACCCCTACTCTAGGATTGAGAAATGCCAAGGCTATACTACCCAACAAGGGAGTCTACATTAGTATCAACACCATTCGATAGCGTTTGGCTAAATCGAAGATAGAGTACCGTACCACGAGGCAAAAACCTCTGCTCTCAAAAATCCATAAAAAAAAAACGAAAGGACTGAAAATATGCTGAAAATCTCGACCCTGACTGGTCGAATGTCATTTTTTCTGGTAAAGCGTCGTTCTGGGTATGGGTTCCCCTAAAGTATGTTTGGTCTTCCGCCGGCAGTAGATTTCTTTAGCGAACCGTTAAACACCCAGTGAAGGTCCATGTTTAGGGATGCTAAAAAAAATTGGTGGAAATCATGCGAAAAAGGTGCCAGGCCATTCTGGACAACGATGGGGACTGAACCATTTATTAGGTAATTGCGCATTAGTCCTTTGAACGTCCTTTAATTTAAAAAATAAAAACGTTCAAAAATCTCCAATAGTTTTCGAAATATCGCATATACGCTCTTGTTGAACAGACTGTTATATACTTTCCGACTAATGTGTCTTGACTGTACCTGGACCTTTAGAATATTTGGCTGCTCTTTCACAAATTGCAAATTGAAAGACCTATTATCGTTCATCATTTCGGCCAAATACGAAACTGCTTGTGAGAGTTGATAGGAACCCGTAAATAAGATTTTTAGGTCTTTCTCCGTTAACTCTGAAAAATCTAAAAGTTCGTTTGAAAAAACACTTTGTAAGATAAGCTTTTTACGAAGCCAGCCTTTTTCCTCGACTTCGTTAGCCAAAGTGTTCTCCATATCTAAATGTTGCTTCATTCTTGTTACAATTTCATCTGAAAGTTGGACATCTGTTTGTAACGCTTTTCCAAATTGTTTGTGCAGAAATGCAGTAATGTTAAAATACAATCCAACCTTCGGAAGCAATTTATTATCAATTACATGATCTAGTAATCGATATTTGTGTTTAATTATTCTATGGACAGATTCCACTGCCCATCGAATTTTTGTGACGTTACGTGACTGATTTGATTCTTTAGTTGTCAACTGATTCCGCTTGCCCTTTAAAGCTGGCATCAGTCATAGAGATAATACATATAGAGGCGACAAGCCACACGGAGAAACTCATACAGTAACCATTGCTGTATAAGGCCACACGACTCAGTCGTGTGGCCGGAAAAAAAAAGTTAAATACACGACTGAGTAGTGTATTGGCACGACTCATTCGTTTTTCGGCAGTAACCATTCGTTTTTTCCACACGAATGCGCATACAGCACTGAGAAGTGCCATCCACAGTACTCTTTGCTTTTAATAAACGAATGAGTCGTGTTGTCTGCACGAATGAGTCGTGTGGGCAATATTCGAACGTTTCCGAACGTTGCCGAAAGATGCCGAACACGCTGACAAGCATCAGCCATTTTGGATCTTGATCAGTTTGGCGCGCTAAACTACAGCAATGGTTACTGTATGAGTCTCTCCGTGTATAGGCCGCTCTGTAAATGGCAACGTCAGTCTAGAAACTCGGTGGGAGCGAAGGAGAGAGAAGATACCAGGGTTTTTCTGTCTTTGTCTACGCGTACGCGATTAGAGAGAGACAGCCTAACCCTGACTCTCTCTCTCTCTCTCTCTCGCCCGAGCCGACACGTTTCAGACTGGCTTATTGCCTCTATTTGTAATATCTCTATGGCATCAGTACGATAAAGCCCTTTGATTCCAATACGTCTTTCGCATCTCGAAAATCACGATCAAGAAAGATATTGTCGCCTTAATTCATAAATAGACACAAACCATCCGGATCTTCAATAAGATTTTTTATAATTTCAGCATCATTCTGATTCGTGTAATATGGTCCTGCCATATCTAGTACTCGTCCAGTTGTTGGATAGAAAGTAAAAGGCTCACATAAGGGAACCTTTGTTGGGCCTGAGAACGATTTTCGCTGGTACTCATTATTGCTGCTTCTCTGATGGCGAGCATATGTACCGTCACAAATTAACATTAGCTCGTCATCAGAATTAAATAACATTTTAGAGACATCAGTAGTGTTAAAATCTATTAAGTAACGTCTAGAAATAGCATTTAATCCAAATCGTGAGGGTAAAACATCTTTTTCAAAAGAGTTCATGATAGATGCAGAATACTCTGATACAAGTTGCTCTTGTTCTAATTGCAAAATTGCAGCAACCATTTTGTTGGAATTTCCTGATCTTAATTTTAATAGAATCACAACAAGAGCTTGGGTTACATCACGGGTCTCGTTGTTTCTCATTGACGTTAGTATTTCGCGTAATTCGATAATATTTTCCCATGACAAACCTGTAAAAAGATTTATTTTTTCTTTAGATAAAGAAAAGTCTCCAACTTTGTCGAGAATTGTGGTGTCACATTCAATACTCAAACTTTCAAGTAATTCCGATAGCTCTGAATCTTTCACTTTTGCACTTTAAAATTGTCAATGAGAAACAACAAGACCCGTGATGTAACCCAAGCTCTTGTTGTGTTTCTATTAAAATTAAGATCAGGAAATTCCAACAAAATGGTTGCTGCAATTTTGCAATTAGAACAAGAGCAACTTGTTTCAGAGTATTCCGCATCGATCATGAACTCTTTTGAAAAATTAAGGCGAAAAATCTTTCTTGATCGTGGTTTTCGAGATGCGAAAAACGCATTGGAATCAAAGGACTTTATCGTACTGATGCCAGCTTTAAAGGGCAAGCGGAATCAGTTGACAACTAAAGAATCAAACCAGTCACGTTTCGTCACAAAAATTCGATGGGCAGTGGAATCTGTCCATGGAATAATTAAACAATAATATCGATTACTAGATCGTGTAATTGATAATAAATTGCTTCCGAAGGTTGGATTGTATTTTAAAATTGCATAATTTCTGCAGAATCAATTTGGAAAAGCGTTACAAACAGATGTCCAACTTTCAGATGAAATTGTAACGAGAATGAAGCAACATTTAGATATGGAGAACACTTTGGCTAACGAAGTCGAAGAAAAAGGCTGGCTTCGTAAAAAGCTTATCTTTCAAAGTGTTTCTTCAAACAAACTTTTAGATTTTTCAGAGTTGACGGCGAAAAACCTAAAAATCTTATTTACGGGTTCCTATCAACTCTCACAAGCAGTTTCGTATTTGGCCGAAATGATGAACGATAATGGGTCTTTCAATTTGCAATTTGTGAAAGAGCAGCCAAATATTCTAAAGGTCCAGGTACAGTCAAGACACATTAGTCGGAAAGTATATAGATGTTTCGTTGATTACAAACCACACAGTGTGAGTGTTGCAGGAATTACAAGGCATGCTTCTGACTGCACCAATGTTCGACGAACAGGTGGCTGCTGTTCCCATATTGCAGCCATTATATATTGCTTATCACATGCAAGATACTTGTCGAAAATCGTAAGACCTGCTGAAATTCTCAGCAAACTGTTTACAGAAAATAGTATGATTCCCGTGATAGAGGAAGACAGTGAGGAAGATCAAGTTTATAGCGTAATAGTGTAACGTACATTGTTCAAATGATATTTATTTATTGAGTCTTAAGCTAAAAATTAAGTTGGCCCCTGAATCCCATAGAATTACTTACAAATTAGGGGACAAGAATTATATTTAATTTTTTTTAACTATGAAATACGCTTTTGATTTTATCCTAAAAAATATATGTTGTTACTTTGGATATAATTACCATAAATTATAGAAAAAAACTGGCGTTGTTGCAGCAAAAGAAACATTAAAAAAAATTATTACAATATTACAATAATTTTTTTCACCCCCTATTCCTGAAACGAATTGGGTGTCAATTTTTTGTTTATAAATTTTGTAAAAAAATTTTTTTTAACTTGGCACTTGGGGTTAATTGGTTTCATATTGAGAGAAACTTTCCCCCTAAATATGAACCAAATCTATGCGGGGGCAGTTCAACCATCTTTATCCGGTTACAGCCTTTAATGTTTGTTTTCGAGGTAGATTTTGACGCATCTAGAGGGAGGTTTGTAATAAAAATATAGAAAATTAAACGTCAACAAATGGGGAAAATGTCCTTTTGGAAATTTTAACCGACATTTGCCGACATCTATTATTCTGGACGGTTTGTGACAATACTAAAGTAAAAATTTTATGGATTGATCTGCCAGATGAAAGCAAAATTTGAATCATAGTAGATTGGAAGTTTGCGTTATAGAAACATCCTTTACTGTTACCGATATTTACCGACACATATTGGGTTCATGCCCGAACTAAAATAAAAAGTTACTCAATCGTTTTTGACAAACGAAAATAGAGAAGTTTAATCGTAGTAGTATGGATGGTTGCATTCTAGACACAAATTCCTATTACCGACATTTACTAACTTTTAGAGAATTCGATAATTTGTTTTCGTCTTCGATGTAGACACTTCTACAAAGAACTATATGGTTAAAAATATCTTCAAAATTCAGTCTTAGCTTATCGTCATATTGCTTTCTGAACATTTTTACCGACTTTTACAGTCATCAAGCACACTGGAGGGTTTGAGTCCGTGCTATATATGGGTGATTCCATTTCAAATTTACAACCAAATTTTTGATTGCGCTGAAACTTTTTTTT
>CAJFCP010000696.1:63558-88438 GCA_904066005.1 Synergus itoensis | reverse complement strand
ATTTTAGGATGAAATGTGCAATACGGTTCACTTGAAAGTGCACATTTCATCCTAAAATTTCAAACCCTTATTTTAAAAATAGGCGATTTGCGAAGCATTATAAGAAAAACTGTTTTTTTGGGATCGAAAAATTGAAAAATCGATATCTCGAAAACTGTCGATTGAAAATTGAAAAAAAAAATACGTGTCCTTTTTTTTTGTCTATAAAAAGAAAAAAAATGTTTCAGCGCAATCAAAAATTTGGTTGTAAATTTGAAATGGAATCACCCATATATATATATATATATATAAGTAAGAATTTAAGAAAGTTGTCAAATAGAACGGTATTAAATGAAAATAAAGTTATTTTAGTGCGAGTAGATCGGAGTGCTATCTTCTGAACACATTTTGATTACCGATATTTACCGACTTCCATATTTGAGGGCTTGTGTCCGTGCTGAATTAAAATATTTCTAAACAAATTTTGATAAATAAAAAAGGAAAATTGAATCTGAGTAGGTGAGAAAACTATATTCGGAAAACAGATTTCTATTAGATGCTTTTACCAACATATAGATTCGCCAAGGGTTCGTGTCTATGATAAATTCCACCCGTAAGTATTCTTTCTCACTTTTTTTATTTTTGTAAGAATATTTCTTAACATGTCAGCTAGTGAATAAAAATCAACTACTCTCATAAAATATTTCTGTATATTAAAGTAAATTTAAAAAAATATATATATGTATAATGGGATTTATTAAAATGAGAGTTCTTTTAATGGAAGAACAAATATTTGAATGAATTAAAATACGTTTCTAATTCAATAGCTAGAAACATTCGGAAATTTGAGTAAGAAAGTAAGATCGTCTATCAGTCTCTTAAAATTCATGTTTTAAAAATATGAGTGTTTCTCTCTCGATAGGATAATATGAAAGACCTTTCTCGAGATTTTCGAGTGACGTTCTGAAGTACGTTATTCTAAAAATTACCATTCGTGGGGAAGGTTCGTTACTTAGTAAAAATTTATGTGGCAGCCAGCAAGTTTTGACCCACTTCGGATCCAAGTTTTGGATTCATTGCGGATAAACGCACACCTACAGCCTCACGATGAAGAATGCGAGTCGCGATACGTTTAGATCTAGGTTGTATTAGCATCGTTTTATACTTTCCGTATTGTTGGATCACGTATCGCCAAAGGCGTAGACAAATTAAAAATAATTTATAAATTTTAAATGAAATTGTAATTTAATAAAAAAAAAGTAGATTACTACTTAGAAAAAATACTGAACATCTTTTTTCCAGAAAACCAATATCCCGAATGTGACAAAATACCAAAAAAATAATTGCATAAAATTAAAATTCCAGAAAAATGGAAAATCCCAAAATTTCAATTTTCCGAATAAACATTACATTACGGAAAATATTTTTTTAACGAAAGTAGAAAATTACAAATATTTCAGATTCCAGAAATTTAAATTTCCTTAAAATATATTTAAAATACCCGAATTTTCCAATACCCAAAAATTCAAATTTTCGTAAATGCTGATTTCCGAAAGAAAAGTTATTATTAAAATTTCTCTATTCGTATTGAAAATTTATTTTCAAAACTTTCGTTCAAAATTTCTCCAAAACTTTTGTTTAAAATTTATCGAAAATTTTTTTTTTCAAATGAAAAAAAGACTTTGGAGCAATATTGAACAAAATTTTTTTATTATTTTTATTCGGGAATTTTAATTTCCGGTAATATTTTTTTTTGCTATTCTTTCACCTTCGGAATTATGGTTTTACGGCAAAAAGATATTCTTCCAACCTTATTATTTTACAAAATCAAAAATATTTTAGTAATTGATATAACCAAAACGAATTTCTTTAGTATTAGGCTCAAAATAAAAAAAGACAAAACCAAATAGAAAAAATCTGCCCGCTTCGCGGGCACATTCTCGCCTCGCGCTTTGCTTGCGGCTCGCTTCGCTCGCAAATATGAGTGCGCTTACGGCGCGCGGGGTTTGGGTCTGGTTTAGTCCTTGTTCTTCGCGCTCCGCGCGCCGAAATATTTATACGTGACGCTTCGCGAGCTTGCGTCTTTCGGGCAAAGGTATTATTTTGTTTCGAGACGCTTATGCCTTTACATATTTTTTGAAAGTACTACACAATTGAATGCAAAAGACAACTAATTTACTTAAGGCTCTATCGACCTTAAAGAACACATTCTCATCAGTGTACTCACGCTTCGCGCTCGACATTTGATACAAATTTTTTGATTACATCTATACACGGAAAAAAATTAATACCTGACGGACGAGGGAAGGAGGATTAATCCTCATTTAAATAATTGATATACCTAGAGTAAGCAAAGAATTTATTTCTACTATTGAAACTATTTAGGTAAACCAGCACTTTTAATGAAATTGCAAAGGCAGAGAAATGATTAATTTCAAAAAACTGGGTATTCTTTCAATATTTTAGAATTAAATAAAGATTTAGTTGAAATAGGAATATTTATGCCCTGAACAGCCATTTTTTTTTCAAGTATAGGGAATTTGACTTTCGTTGTAATAGGTATATTACAAATGCCTGCGAATCGATGTGACAAAATAATTTTAAATGGCGGTTCATATCATTCATGTCAGAGTGCAATATTTTCTATGCAACGGAGGATAATTTTTATTAAATGTAAAGATAATTTTTATATTTTTCTCGTGTTTCCAAATTATAATAAACTTTCAAGTTTTTTAAATGTCTATACATTGCAAGGAACATTCTAGTTTTAATCATTAGTTCCATTTGTTTGGAAATCATTTTTTGTAATTTTTAATTACATATGTTAGCGTATTCTACAAGTTTATTAATATAATGATAAATTTATTAAATATTAAAAAATATAACTAAAGGTTTTGGGCTTAAGTTTTAACCCCAAAATTGAATTTGTTAATTTTATATAATGATGAATAGGGAACTTTACCTCTCTTTTAAAATAATTGTTTATAGAGCTAATGAAATGTGACATTAGCCTAACCTATAGTATAATACAATTATTATTACTTTTCGTATTCTCGTTTATAGGCTTTATGGTTACAGTAGCTGTATGTATATCCTCCAATAGTTCATCTTAGGATTGTAATATCTCTGTGCCAGCTATATATGTATAATGTGTTCGTTGACGATATGATATCGCTAGAACAGTTAAAGTGGTCAAAGATATTCACTTTGACTGATATAAGGATATTCCTATATCCTCTCGTTCGTTTCCAACTATACGTTCAGCTGTCTTAAGGAATAACTTCCCTGCCATAGCCCAACTTTCTTTTCCATGTAATTCTTTCATAAGAATGTAAAGAATAACTAGGTATACAAAGATATTGTCATATTATTTTTTATCAAATTATTCATTCAATCAAAAATAATTAGAATTAAATTTAAAAACCACGATTAAAACGAAAACAACTCATCCTATTGAAAAATGGCCAAAGGAGAACTTGTAGATATTTCTAAGACCAATAATTATGTTTCTTATTATTTTCTCAGCATATCGCATTATTTGGATCAAAATTTAAATTTTCGATTTTTTAAGGAAATTCAAAAAGTTGTTATGCCTATCCTATAGGGCGTTCAAAAAGAAACATTTTTCATCTTTAGACATTTTTTCATATCGTGCGTTGTTTGGCTTCTAATTTAAGTTTTCTTTCATTTTTTTGGATTTTCAAAATGTTATGTCTTTCAATTTTTTTTTCATCCAAAAAAGTCATTAGGAGGAATTCTTCGAATTTTTGAGTACTACGAACATCCGTACATAGAATTTTTAAATTTAAAAAAAAGTGGTATCAAAAATTTTCAAAATGCTCCAATTTTTTGAATTTTTATCCAAAATGGCTGGCCAACGAACTTGACCTTCATTTTAGGACACTCAAAGAGTATACCAAAGGCCAATCCAATCGGTCAATTCTTTCGAAAGTTATTGTGCTCACAAACTAAAAATCTACAGACAGACAGACACACAGACAGACAGACAGACAGACAGGCAGACAGACAGACACACAGACAGACAGACAGGCAGACAGATAGGCGGACAGACAGGCACATTCGTAAAAACATGTTTTTCGGGTTCAGGGGGTCCCAAAACGTGTACATTTGACAAAAACGGGGGGGGTCAAATTTTACACAAATCTAATACCTTCTCTGATCGTCGTGAAGCGCGACGATCGAACTATATTCGACCCCCCGCGTGCCTTAGGCGCGCTCATTTTTGCGAGCGAAGCGCGCGATGAGAATGTGCCCGCGAAGCGGACAGATTTTTTCTTGGTATTTTTACTACTTTCACATTCTCATCAGAGAATGTATTTGATTTTTTTTATATAAATCACCTAAACTATTTTATTTGATTAACTAAAACCTAATCAAAATCAACAAAACGAATTTTTTCAATTTAAATTTTTATATATGTATTAAAAAAGTGGTTTTTTTACATTCTTATCAGAGAGAATATATTAGATTTGTGTAAAATTTAACCTCCCCAGTTTTTGTCAAATCTCCATGTTTTTGGACCCCGTGAACCCGAAAAACATGTTTTTACGAATGTGTGTCTGTCTGTCTGTAGATTTTAGTTTTTTAGCACGATAACTTTCCAAAGAATTGACCGATTTGATTAGCCTTTGGTATACTCTTTTAGTGTCCTGAAATGAAGGTCAGTTCGTTGGCCAGTCACTTTGGATAAATATTAAAAAGTTGGAGCATTTTGAAAATTTTTGAAACCACTTTCTTTTCTAATTTACAAATTCTATGCACGGATGTTCGTATTACTCAAAAAGTCGAACAATTTTTCCAAACGAATTTTTTCCATAAAAAAAAATCTGCCCGCTTCGCGGGCACATTCTCATCGCGCGCTTCGCTCGCAAAAATGAGCGCGCCTACGGCGCACGGGGGGTCGAATATAGTTCGATCGTCGCGCTTCGCGCTCCGAAAATATTTACACGTCGCGCTTCGCGCTCCGTGTTGCGCGCTTCGCGCGCTTGTGCCCTGCAGGAGGCTTGCACCTTACCGGACGCTTGTACCTACATGTTTTTTTTAAATTACTTTAAATTTAAATTTAATTAAATTAAATTTAAATGAAATTAAATTAAAGCTTTGAATGTAAAAGAAAACTAATTTACTTAAGGTTCTATCGACCTTAAGGAGCACATTCTCATCAGGGCACTCGCGCTTCGCGCTCGATATTTGATTTAAACCTCGCGCTCGGCTCTGTTTAACAATATTTTTCATGATTAAAACGAAAACTACTCATCCTATTGAAAAGTGGCCAAAAGATAACTTGTAGATCTTTCTAAGACCAATAATTATGTTTCTTATCATTTTCTCTGCATCTCGCGTCATTTGGCTCAAAATTTGAATTTTCGATTTTTTAAGGAAATTCAAAAAGTTGTGATGCCTATCCTATAGGGCGTTCAAAAAGAAACATTTTTCATCTTTAGACTTTTTTTCATACCGTGCGTTGTTTGGCTTCTAATTTAAGTTTTCTTTCATTTTTTTGGATTTTCAAAATGTTATAGGTCTTTCAATTTTTTTTTTATCCAAAAAAGTCATTAGGAAGAATTGTTCGAATTTTTGAGTACTACGAACATCCGTGCGTAGAATTTTTAAATTAAAAAAAAAAGTGGTATCAAAAATTTTCAAAATGCTCCAACTTTTTGAATTTTTATCCAAAATGGCTGGACAACGAACTTGATCTTCATTTTAGGACACTAAACGAGTATGCCAAAGGCCAATCCAATTGGTCAATTCTTTCGAAAGTTATCGTGCCCACAAACTAAAAATCTACAGACTCACAGACAGACAGACAGACAGACACACAGACAGACAGACAGACACATTCGTAAAAACATGTTTTTGGGGTTCAGGGGGTCCCAAAACGTGGACATTTGACAAAAACGGGGGGGGTCAAATTTTACATAAATCTAATACCTTCTCTGATGAGAATGTAAAAAATATATTAATAGAATTCTAATTTGATTTTCTGAAATTTAGAAAATAAGTGGTTGATCTTTTTTGGTTTCAGAGAACCAAAAAAAGTTTGGCAGTAAAAATGGCAAGAAACCGTTTTATTAATTAAACAAGATTTTTGGAGGGATTAGAAAAATTTAAATTAATAGAATAAATTAGCCCATAATGCAAATATTGATGAGTCTAAAGACCTCTAACAGTTTGAGCCCATTTTAATATTCACTGAGCGCTGAGAAATACAGGAGATGAGAAAAAGAGAAATTTCTGAACTCACTATAGTAGATCAGCTTCTCAAATATCTTAATACAGAGTCATTCACTTTCATCACGGATGTCTATAAAATTTTATAAACTTGTAAAAAAGTGTTAAAGACTATAAAAAGTAGAGTATTAAATAAGAGGTTTAATATCTTATTGATCCTCGTAGTACAACACAATGAAATTTTAATTTTTTTACAGGAGAGTTCATTTATTGAGTCTCATTTTTTTGAGGTTTATATTTTAGGTCTTATTTTATTGAACTTTAAATTTTTGGACATTATTTTCATTTATCTTCTTTTTGGGCTTTATATTTAGTTTCTTATTTTATAAAGATTTATATTTTGCACATTATTTTATTTGGTTTTATCTTTTGAGCCTTATATTTCCGTTTTATTTTTGAACTCTGTATTTGGACCATACACTTTTTCCGTTACCTTTTTTTATCTTACATTTTGGTAATTATTTTGACGGGCTTTATTTTCGTGTCTGATTTTTCTGAGTTTAATATTTTAAAATATTTTGGGCCTTATTTTCTCGTTCATGGTTCAATTTCTTTTTTTGGAATTAATTTTAAATTCAAATCATCGTACTCGTTTCTTGGGGCCTTATTTTTATGGATTTTCAGCTTATAATTTTAGTTCTTATGTAATTAAATGCCTTGTCGAGTCTTATTATATTAAATATTTTAAGCCTTTTTATCCTAACCATCGGTCTAATTCATATTAGGCCTTATTTATAATATTAACACTAGGGTCTTATACTTGAGTATTATTCTATTATATTAAGAATTTGTTGACCTTATTCTAATTGGGCCTTATTTTCAGGTTTATTGGCACTTATTTTTGGGACCTACATTTCGGTCTTGTTTCATTAAGTCTTACTTTTATTCTACTACATATGATCCTTCTTACTAGGTCATATTTTCGGGACTTATTTTTGGGACTTATTTTTTGTTCACAAATTTCGTTCTTATTTTGTTGAGTATTATTTTTGAACATTATTTTAGTGTGCCTTTAAAATTTTTTGTTATTAATTGAGCTTATTTATAGAGCCATTTTTTGGATCAAATATGTATCACAAGTGCTTTTCTACTGGGCCTTTGTTGATCCTATTTGTCGCGTATTATTTTATAAGGCTTTATATTTCTGGGCATAATGGTCCATATAATTTGTAAATTTTTATGTCATGTATTTGGGACTAATATTTTTTGACATTACTTCTTCGGACATTATCTTTGGGTCTTACTTTATTTTGCTTCATTTTAGAATCTTAATAAGGTCCTTTTCTTTTGAACCTTATTTTCAGATCACGTACATGAGCCTTTTTTTTACTGAATTATATATTTGAGCCTTGCTTTCTGGTCCTATATTTGTGTCTTTTTTCGGTACTATATTAGGACTTTATGTTGTGGGAATTATTTTTTTATTATTTTATTATTTATTTTTAAAAATTTTTTTATATTTTGAGCCTTCTTTTTGTATATTATTATACAGTCCCATTTTGGGTGCTAAATTTGATTCTTATTTTTCCTTTAGTATCCTGAGGCTTTATTTTTTGAGGTCCTGATATTTGGACTTTATAAATTGGCTACCATTTTGCTTGGCCTTATTTTTGTGTCAAATATTTCTGAGAAGTGTCTTTCTACCGCTTTTCAAAATACTTTGACCTTCAAATCTCTAACTCTCCCATCTCCTACGGAAAAAATTCTCCCCTCAAAGACGCACTTCCTCTTCTCTTGTAAATGAATCAAACTGAGAGAACATAATCTGGCCATTTGATCGAGATAAAGATCGCTGGTCCTCATTCATGCAAAGGCTTCGAATCTGACTTCCAAGAAATAAAAGATCAACCGAGAGAAAAGAAAAGTGGACCTACAACGCTACAGCGGTTCCGGGCCCAGATTATCAGCAGCGTCACGCGGGTGGGGGAAGGAATCGTCCCACCGATTGGCTGATGATTCTGAGTGGGTCCACTCAGGCCCCATCAGACCCACTCGCATATATCTGGTTGCTGCGTCCACGCGTGGTTTACTACCACTCAAACTTGTTCCACTAGCCGGAAGGACAAGTAGAAAAAGGAGCCAGGTGCAACGTGCAGCAAATAAAAAAGTGCGGTTCCGCGTTGTGATTTCGAAAGGGACTCAATCAGTCCCAAATCAATTATTTTTGTTTATTTTATAAATAAATAAGTTATTATTTTTTTGACTAGACGCTTTTTTAAAATTGACATCATGAAGTTCAGTCTGTGTGCCATTTTCGGAATTTTCCTCGTTTATGACTCTGTCATTGCGACCTTGGCTGAGGAGGAAAAAGGATTTCTGGAGTGCATCTTGGAGGCAAATAGTGCTTCCTGTGCTAGAAAAAGGCTTGCGAAAGAAATTGACCAAATTGAGTTGGAAGTTTCCGGAAGAAGAAGTGAGGTTCCGATGAGTGTCGTCCTTGAGGAGACCGGAAATTTTGTCGCTGAGGGACTTAGTACACTTTTCAGCTCGGTCGAAACTGAGAATACACAAAATGACGAATCTGAAGACCGAGGCTTGGGTAGGTCTCTTTTTTGTTTTATAAATTATTTTTTTTAAGAGTTTAAACTTTCAACTGGACAATTATTTTTTTTTCTGTTGAGTCTTATTTTGCAGTCTAATCTTTGGGTCATATATTAGGAAGTTGTAGTTCAGATTCTTATTTGGTCTTCGTTTTTATTGGTCCCTAAATTTGGGCAGAATTTGGGTTCTGTATTTGTATCTCATTTTACAAGGCCTTTTTTAATACTTATTTCATTGAGCTTTATATTTTGTGTCTTATTTTTGGAGTTTTTTTTCTTGCATTTAGGCCCTTTTGGGGATTTATGGTTTTGGATCTTATTTTTGTGGTTTTGGGACTCGTGGTTTTGAGTCTTAAGTTTGGATTTATGTCTTTAGTATCATAATTTTGGGCCTTGTTTTTTCATTTTATATTTTTAGGAATTATTTTTTGGACCTTATTTTTGTGTTTCTTTTTATTGTACTTTATCTTTGGAATGTATATTTTTATTTTTGGGTTCTGTATTTGTATTTTAAATCCTCAACTGGCAAATTATTTTTTTTTTCTAAAATTTGTGCTCCAAATCGTCTGGATCTTTTTCCTTTCATGAAATTTAAGAAATCTATTTGACTATGGATAAACAAATTTTTTTACAACTTTCAATCCTTTAGCTAATATACATATTTTTTAAAATTTAATTTTTTTCTGTTGCCTATTTTTCTCCACATATTTTCTGACATTATTCCAACAAGTTTTTAAAGAAAAAAACTTTTTTTTAATTTTCAAATTACTAAAAAAAATGGCAAATTTCGATTTTAAAAAAATTTAATTTTGAAAATATGTATGTTCAAAATAAGCCATAAAAAACTATTTTCGGCCATATTTAAAAAAATTTTAATTTTCGAAAATGAAATTTGCCGGAAATATATTTTAATGTAAATAAGTAATTAAATATTAGGTAAATTAATTATTAAATTTTGGAAATAATGATACTAATTAATTTATGATCCCATTGTGTTAAATACATCAAAAAAAGATTTTAAATGTGAAATAATTAATTTATCTAATTATGTAGTTAATTATTTATATTACAATATTTTTTTCGGTTTTCAGTTTCGAAACTAAGAAACACTTCTGAGGTATTTGAGGAAAACTAAATTCCAAAGGCAAAGACGAAGCACTTTCTTTTTAATGCCGTTAGTCGATCGATTAACCGATTCAGCGTGCCAGTGGACAAATAAAAATTGTCCCTATTTAATATGTGCGACGCCCACTTATTTATAACCGTAGAATTGATTAGAATCTAATACCAAATCATTCACGCGTTTTCTAATCTTAATCTTAACATTTAAAACGAAAAGTGACATAAAAAGTCAATCAACTACTTTTTGTTTAAATGCCACCATTCTTGAAAAAGAGAATTAAATAAAATTAAAGAGTAGATTAACTTATAATATTTTATAAAACGAAAAGTAGGTAAAAAAATTTGAAAAAATGTACAACTCCTACAGAAAAATTATACAATATTCGATATATAGATTGAAATAATTTTTAATTGTTTCTGCAATTTTTAATTTAAAAAATAATTTTTATAGTGTTACTTTTCACTTTCAAATTCAAGACAGAAAATTCTTTAAATTTAATTTACAAATCATTCAAATATCTTTGGTTTAATTTCACTTTTTTGGGTCTGATTTTAAATAATTTTTGGATTTCTTTATTTTATTTTATTTTTGGAACTTGTATTTTTCCACCTTATATTTGAATCTTATTTTTTAAGGAAAGAGCCTTATTTTGGAAGACTAATATTTTTGGCCTTCTTTTTAATCTGTGGGCCATATTTTTGGATCTTATATTTGTTAGACTTATTATATATCGTCTTACAATTGGTTTGTGTACTTTTAACTTCTTTCATTGGGTCTTTCATAGTTTTGATTCTTATTTCATTGGGCCTTGTCTTTTGTTTCTTATTTTTGTATTTTATATTTTGGATTCTATATTTGTGCCATTTTTGGGACTTGTGTTTTTGGGTCTTATTTTATGGTTTTATATTTTTTAACCATACATTTGGGCTCTTTTTGGGACTTGTAGTTTTGAATCTTTTTTTTGAGATTGTGTCTTTAGGTCCCTATTTGGATATCATTTTATTGGGCCTTCTTTTATAATCTTATATTTTTTGGAAATTATTAAATTATTTTCAGGTTCTTTTTTTTGGGTATAGGTAATATTTTAAAGTATCTAAATAAATTAAACTGTATAATTAAAACAACCTTTCCTAAATTAAAAAAAAAATAAATTAAAAAAAAATTAATAAATGAAATAAATAATACATTGAAAAAAAATTTTTTTTTAAAGCGTATAATTTCTCTGCAAATAAGACTACGAAATATTCTTTACAGTTAGAAAAATAAAGACTGCGACCAAAAAATGCAATAGGACTTGACCTTCAAATTATTATTGCGACTTCCTTTCTTTTATTTTAACTCAAATGAGTTATAACGAGTCTATAAAATAATAAGGCCACACGTTACACAATTTTTCCTTTTCTAAATAAATAAACACAACTCCAGATAAATGAACTCAAACCACAAATTACTCTTGTCGTTTTAATTAGTGTTAACAAGCCATGCTTTGTGCCACTGAAACCGTCGTTATTGCGGTACATGATTCTTTTATGACCTTTTCGCTCGTCAATATTCATATAAGTAGACAAAAAAAAAATTAGTTTTAAAAAATTTGAATTATGACGTATTTTGAAACAATCTTTTTAAAAATTGTATTTTCTAACATTTAGCGAAATTAAAATTGTCCCACACTTGGGCCTTATATTTTGGAACTTATTTCAAAGCCTTATTTTTGGGTCCTATATTTGATACTTTTTCAAATGTAATCTATTATTTGGAATTGTTATTTTGGGCCATGTTTTAGGTTTTATTTAATTGCAACTTATTTTTAGGTCCATAATATATGTACCTTTATATTATATAATATATAATTAATATATATAATATAGGGGAAAGTCGTCAGAGTTGGGCCACTGTCAGAGTTGGGCCACCACTGTATTTGGTATATGACAAGTGCTGCCATCGGTACAAATGCATGGAACTGTTTGTCTCGATGACGGCTAACTTTGTAAAGCATTGACAGTCGCAGAAATTATTTCCAAAAAGTGTCAGGCCCTCGTATTGTTTTTGATAGTGTTGGAAGTTTTGTACTATTCGAAAAAAAGTGCCCATAACTCGCAAAAAAACCATGCCGAAATTGAAGTAAGTATATGATAACATTGTATGTTCGATCATTAACAAGTTTCCAAAAGGAAATTTTGATTCCTTAACCTCTCCAGCTGTAGTGAGTTGCGATCAAAAAACACGAATGTTGTTAGAGTTGGGTCACTCGTGTAGTCAGAGTTGGGCCACATCCTTTTCTTTTTCTAACAGTGAAATATCATTTCTTAGCATGTTTTTCGCGCCGTTAAACACTAAAATAATAAATTGTAGAAATGAAAGTCTCATTTCATGACTAAAAAATAAATAAATAACCATTTTTGCAATAACAAAGAATATGAAAATTTGAATTACAGATAAAAAAGAAGCTTTATTTCATGTTTTTCAAACCTTCAAACACTATAATAAATTCTAGAAATGAAAGTCTTCTTGTATGACTTGAAAATAAATAAATAACCATTTTGCCGATAACGAATAATATAAAAATTTGAATTTTTGATAAAAAATTGCAAACATGTCAAAATGTATAAAGAACAATAAAATGTTGCATACCATTCCATAAAAACCGGTTTCAGTACATATTCCATGCAATTTCAGTGGTGGCCCAACTCTGACTGAAATGGCCCAACTCTGACAATTTTTTTTGTTTTTTTTTTTCGTCAATAACTTTTTTTTCCCTTGTCGCAGCAAGTTACCATACATATATGTTATAGATAAAGGTTTGAACTTTCGAATAAAAAAAAAAATTTGGAAGTATTCAAATTTTTGAAAAAGATATAGAGAATAATCAAAAAGTGGCCCAACTCTGACGACTTTCCCCTACATAATACCTTTGAGAATTATATTATTGGGCCCTTCTTGTAGTATTATTCCACTGAATCTTATTTTTAAGACTTCTGGTTTGTAGTTTTTATATTACTGGGCCTTATTTTTGAGTCCAAATTTGGAGTTCTATTTCTAGAATTTTTTGTTAAATTTTATTGTAAGGTCTTATATTTTTAAGCATTATTTTTTGGTCTTACCGTATTAAACCTTTTTGTGAATTGTTTTAATGTATCTGATATTTTGAGTTTCATTTTAGGATCCTATATTTGATACTTATTTTATTGGGCCTTATTATTATTTTATTATTATTATCTGTGATTTTGGGTGTTATTTTCGGACTTGTGCCTTCAGGTTCTACGTTGGGATATTATTTTATTCGACCTTCTGGGGTTATTATTTTATCTAACCTTAATTTTGGGACTTGCTATTTTGGGTTTTTTATTTGGATCTTATATTATTGAGCCTTATTTTTGTGGCCCTACACTTGGATCTTATTTTATCTGACCCAATATTTCTTCATTTTTTTTGGATAAAGATGTAAACTGAGTTTTGGAGGTAGATTTCTCTTACCGACAATTACCGACAATTACAACTCTCCAGGGGTTGTGTCCGTGATAAATTTGTTTTAAGTTCCCGCTAAAAATTCAATCCCCTATTCCTTGATCAAAAATAAATTGGAAAGTTTCTAATTTGACTCCTGAAGAATGCAGTCACGTAAAAGAATCTTAAGTAGGTGAAGCGTATTAAGTCAAATTTGGTATCGTATCGAATATGTGCGTGGGTATCGTGTTCGAATTGTGTTTTCGTGTCACATGCGGTTTAATGGAATTCAATGGGTCACCATGCATTCGCATAACGGTTTAGAAAAAAACCTTTTATATCAACGCCAGAAAATCTAAAATTAGAAATTTTATGAAGAAATAATATATTTTTTTTTTAAATGGATAAACTTAATTGGTGTTTGGAAAATCAGAGATTGATCTTATTGACTTATTCTTGAAAATGACATCACAAATTAAAAAAAAAAGGAAAGTAGAGTCCAAAACATTTTTATTTTTATGTAATAAAAAAATATTTAGAAATTAAAAAGGGGAAGAATTTTTATTTTGAGCAAGTAAAGAGATGCAATTTTTCTTTATGAATGAAATTTACACCAGTCTAGAATTGTAGACATTGACATTGAAGCGGTAACGTAATCCAGTTACGTTAGTAGTGTAAATTAATCGAGCTAACAACTTTTTTATGTTGAGTTCAGTCTCCTTTCTTCGAAGAAAGTACATTCACCAACGAGATTTTCCATCAATTTCCAACTATTATAATTCATTTCACTTATATTTTTAGCAATTATATTTTGGACCTTTTTCTTTACAACTTATATTTTTGGGACCTGTTTTTGGGACTTTAATTTTTTAAGTTAATTTTGGGTCTCATAGTTTTAGGTATTATAATTTGGCACTTACTACGAGCCTTATAGTTTTCTAATTTTGGGACTCATATTTGAGTAAGTTATTTTTACTTATATTTTATGTCTTACTTTGGGCCTTATTGTTTTTCACATATATTTTTAAACTTATCTTTGGGTAAGTTTTCAGGAATTAATTTTTGAGTCTTAAATTTTGTATACCTATTTTTGTCTTATATTCTGCCACCAATTTTGGGCCTTACAATTTTTAGTCTGTACCTTTGGTACTTGTTTTCTGGTTTGTACATTATAGGCTTCATTTTAAAAATTTTTTTGGTCCTGTATTTTTTACTCTTATTTTGGAACCTTTTTAGGACTTATTTTTGTATCAATTTTTAGTTGAAAGAAACTATAAATTTATGTTTTCGGAGTTTGTCTTTTTGCGCATTTCATATTCAAACTTAATTTTTGCTACATTTTTACTGTTCTTTTTTTTGAGATTTGTACTTTGTGCTTATATTTTGGGATTAATTTCGGGTCTTATACAATGTTACATATTGTTATAGTTTGTCGATTTATGCCTTTAATTTTTAAACTTAATTTTGGGTCTTATAGTTTTAGGTCTTATAATTTGACATTTACTATGGGCTTTACAGTTTTATAATTTTGGGACTTATGTTTGGACCTTGAGATGTTTTTACTTATATTTTGGGTACTTTTGAGCCTTTTTGCTTCCTCATAGAGGAAGCTTTGTAGTGGTGTCAAAATCCAGTTTCCAAAAAAGGGTTTTTTTGAACATATTTCAAAGGCAATATATCTAATATAATGTCCTGAAAAATTTTCCAGATGTATGTAGGGGAAGCCGGGGCAAAGCGGTATAGAAGATTTTTTAAAGCGGCATTTGACCTCAATTAATCGGTATTTTTAGAAATACGTTCTTTAGTAGTGCTTATGTTATTTCCGGACTATAATGTGATTTCCATTGTTTGTTCTTGAATAACGCGAGGTCCACGTCGCAGGAGAGCGACTTTATTAATTTCTTGATTTTTTAATGCAAGTAAGATATGGTTTAATTAACTCTTCGAGTACAACGTGGGGTGTATGCAGGGCCGGATTAAGGTTGGGGGAGGCCCTGAGGCCAGTTCATGATGGGGGCCCTTTTTCGGGGTGTGACGGAAATTGGTGACTTTTTTTTTTTTTTTTTTTTTTTTTTTAGGGAGAGCATTCATGTCTTATGCGGCTTATATGACATATATGTTTCATGCAGGTGGTGGAGGCCTGAAGCTACTGGTCTCACTGGCCTCCACATAAGTCCGGCCCTGGGTATATGGCCACCCCAACGGAACAAAAAACGCATATTCGCTGTGTACAGGTTGCAGGAAGGCTTCCCGCTTTGAGTATCTTCTCTTTTAGTATCACTTCAGCCCCTGCTGAGAAAAAAAGATTGTTAAACAATTGCTAAGCTATTTGACAACTTTCCTACATTGATTCTAGGTATTTAGGATTGAATCCAAGTATTTTTCGAAACTCGGAAATGCGCCATTATAAAAATTTAAACGCAAAAAACAGAGTGGGGTGTGCATACACCCCACGTTGCACTATATGTCCCACGATTCCACGTTGTACTCGAAGGGTTAATTATTAATCAAATCGCTGTAGTATCACGTTGTAGCCTGCACCATTACCTTTTATTTGCACATCCAATTAAGTGCTTTTGTTGGTTATCTTTTTTTTCACGCGTTTTAATGTTCACGCGAGACCTGGGGGCAAAGCGGGTGGGGCAAATTGAGCAGTAAAAAAAGTCAGGACAAGCCGAAAAAAAAAGACAGCTAAAAAAACCATCATTGATTCAGTGAGCACTGTTTCGAGAAAACCCATCCCACGCGCGAGCAAGAACAAAAATCTTAGGTACTTTGAGGATGTGCTGGGAGATGAAAGCGACGTTTAAAATGTTCTTTATACTTTTTTGTAGTACTTATAAATAAGTAAATAAATTCCTGAGTTAAAAAACATATTTTTAAATGTATTTTACTATTTTACTATTTACTATTTACAATAGCAACAATCGTCTATATACATTAAAAAATTTCAAAGTTAAATACCCATAAAAGCTGTATTATAGATTAAAGTAATAAGCCACTAACTCGATTGTACGAAAAAAAATTTTTTTTTTAGTGAAAAATTGATAATGACGTTAAGTATACCGCTTTTCCCCGGCTTCCCCTATGTATGTATGTATGTATGTATGTATGTATGTATGTATGTATGTCACGATCTTGCAATATCTTGAAAACGCGTAGAAATTAATTAAATTAATGAAATTTAGCACACTTACTACACTATATTATACCTAGTTAAATTTCTTACAAGGGTTTAACAAAATATTTAATTTTGAAAGTTTTACGTACTTTTATAATTTTAGTGAAACTCATTTTTCGACTATAACTTCTCAAATAATCAAAATTTAAAGTTGATGTAGGAAAAATGAAGATTCATTTCATCAAGACGAATCGATTGACCTATATGATTAATGCATTTCATTAAAAAATAAGAAAGTTATGCTTAATTGTATTTTCAAAAATTAATTTTTTAACTATAACTTTTCAAATAATCAAAATTTTGAGCTGGCGTATGGAAAATAAATATTCTTTGTGTCGAGATGAATCGATTGACCTATATGATTAATGCATTTCATTGAGAAATAAGAAAGTTATGGTTAATTGTATTTTCAAAAATTAATTTTTCAACTATAATTTCTCAAATAATAAAAATTTAAAGCTGATGTAAGGAAAATAAACTTTATTTGTGTTGATACAAATCAGGTGACCTAATATTAATACATTTGATTAACTAATTAATATTTCCTGTATGAGGAAGCAAAATGCTCATTGAATGAGCACAAAAGTTGATACAACTTCACAGCTAGTTTAACTTTTAGTTCGGGTATTATATTCTCTTTACTTTTTTTAGTCTTATTGTTCTTACTTATATTTGGGCCTTATATGTTGTGACTCATTTTGTTCCTTATTTTTTTACGAAATTTTTGCGTCTCTTAATTTTGGGATTTATATTTTGAGTATTATATTTTGAAGTTAATTTTGGAACTTTTTTATTTATTTCTTATCTATTTTATAATTTTTTCACTAAATATAAGTTTCATACTTTACACGAAAAAACCAGTTCGAACATTTTCTCTAGAAGTTAGATCGATTTGACCTGTTTGAATTTCATGATTCCTCATTAAGAGAGATAAGTTATATACATTACACACTAATTTTGAATTCGTATAATTACGGTATAGTAAAGATGAGAATTAACTACTGAAAACTGGACATAAATGGTCTTTAAATTGACCGTTGAAACATACTAATGAAGAATGCAGATGAACTTCCACCATTTGTGGAGGAAGAAGTGCGAAAGTACAAAATTGAGTGCATCGTGTTCCATTTCTCGGAAGCCCAGCAGTATACTTATTCCATATGCCATAAGACAATTCAGAAAAGTAAGGCGCCGAGGTGAAGGGAAAGGGAAGTCGTTTTAAGACTTGCGGGTTCGAGAGAACGAGTTGAACCTCGAAGTTACCATGGTTTCTTGGTCGCAAAAAATTCACGATTTTACAAAATACATTTTACTTATAAACTAAATTCGAATTTATATTAAAATTCAGCCAAAATTTTATATTTACATAGTGCACAAAATTGAAATAGGATCCAAAATTGACATAGGGCCAAAAACTTATATATGACTCAAAAATTAACATAGGATCAGAAATTTAAATAAGTGCAAAAATTCTCATAGAATAAAAAACTGACACAGGACCCTATATGGAAATTCGACTCTATATGGATCTGAGACCCAAAATTGCCGTAGAACCCAACATTCATACAAGACCCAAAATTGAAATAAGTCCAAAAATTTTACTTAGAATACAAAGTTTAAATAGGACCCAATATGTACATTCGATCGAATACGGACCTAAGACCCGAAATTGACATAGGGCCGAAAATGTCCATAAGACCCAACATTCAACGTAGAATACAAACATTGAAATATGAAAAAATAGAAATAAGTCCCAAAATTATCATAGAATGAAAACTGAAACAGGGCCCAATATTTAAAAATGACCATATATGGACCTAAGACCCAAAATTGACATTGGACCCAAAATATACACACGACCAAAAATTTTCATAGGACCCAAAAGTGGAATAGGATCAAAAATAGATATTGCAACCCAACATTGGAAAACGAAACAAAATTGAAAATAGGACCTAAAATTCACACATGGCTCAAAATTTGGATAGTTTCAAAAACTTTAATATGACCCAATATCGACTTAGGGCCTAAAATTCACATAGGATTTTTAATTGACATAGGATTGAACATGGACATTGGACCCAATATTAACTAATTCTAAATTGACATAGAACCCAAATTTGAAAAAGGATCTAAAATGGAAGTATGCTCAAAAATTAGTGTACTTATTAGAACTTGTTTCATAAATATTCATTCCTTCAAGCACATAAATTCTTGCTCAGGTGTCTGAGACTATGGTGCAGTATATTTCTCATCTATAGTAGTATATAGAAGTAACAATAACCGCAATATCGTAAAATAAATTTAATAGACCTCAGAATCATTTAAACAGAATATACTCCGTGACGGCAAGTCATTCATCATACTTGAATAACGTTAACTTACGTTTTTCACTTAGACTCAACATTAGTCATATTTAAGACTTATATTTTTTTGAAAATTTCAAGGATAAACTTCTGAAAAGATCAATCATTCGATTTCCTTGAAATTGCGTATACGTATGTATTTTGATAAGCTGGTTTTTTTTACAATTATCTCAAATAATATACAAAATTTACAAAAAATGTTTCAAACAAAAAATGTCTATATCACACATTTTTTGTTTCAAGCGTATTTCTCTACGAATGATAGTTTCTGAGCAAATTAGAAATACATCGACTTTCATTAAAAAACCATTGACCATGACTCTTCGCATTGAAAAGAGAAATCATTCTAAAAGAAACTCACTGTAAAGGGAAATGGTAAAGGGAACGGTAGAGGGAAATCACGATGAATGGAAATAGTAAATGGAAATGTTAAAAGGAAATGTTAAATGGAAATTATGGTAAAGGGAAACTGTGAAGGAAAATGGTAAAGGAAAATCACAATAAATAAAAATGATAAAGGGAATCATAGTAAAGGAAACTCGTAAATGAAACTCGTAAATGGAAATGGTAAAGGGCAATGGTAAAGAGAAATGATAAAGGGGAATTTTTAAGGGAAATGAAAAAGGGGAATCATGGTAAAGGGAAATCGTGAAGGGAAATTGTAAAGAGGAATCATGGTAAAAGGATATTATGGTAAATGGAAATTACGATAAAGGGAAATTGTAAAGGAAAATGGTTAAGGGAAATGGTAAAGGGAAACGGTTCTGGGAAATGATAAAGAGAAATGGTAAAAGGAAATGTTAAACGGAAATCATGGTAAAGGGAAACGGTAAAGGAAAATGGTAAAGGGAAATGGTAAAGGAAAATCACGATAAATTAAAATGATAAAGAGAATAATGGTAAAAGAAACTCGTAAAGGGAAATGGTAAAGGGGAAAAATGGTAAAGGGAAATGGTAAAGAGAAATCATGGTAAAGGGAAGTGGTGAAGGGAAATGGTAAAGGGGAATCATGGAAAATGGAAATAGTGAAAGGAAATCATGGTAAAGGGAAATTTATAAAAATCAATATCACCGATTTTCTCGGATACTGTCACTAGGAGAAAGAAATGCTTTTGTATAAGAAGTGTGTACTTCAATGAGATCTACAACTTTCGTTTGAAATTTTTTTTTAATTTTGCATATTGACTGAGATAAAGGCAAAGATCCATGGTTTATAGTTTTTACATGGTTACATCATGAAGATCTAATTTGAGCCAATTTTCAATATCAAATTCGTAATCAGCGCGTCAAAATACATAAGTATGTGTATACAGAGTTTAAACCAAATCGGAGAATTGACCTTCCCGGAAGTACATAATACTGTGTTGAGCCTCGATTCGGATTAAAAATTTTAATTGGAAGGCCACGCAATTATTTTGATTGTTTCAGATTAAAAACTTCGTTCGAAATTATCTCGGATTAATTCGTATTGAAACATTAATTCGGATTATTATTAGGTTTGAAAGTTCGGATTAACTCGAATTTATTCCGATTAATTCATTCGAATTTAAAGTACGGATAGAGATGATCGAAAAGTCAGATAAGATAATTATTTATTTATTTTCGGGTAAGATAATTTTTTGAATAAAAACTCAAGTTTTGTATTTTTTAATAGAAATATAAAATTATTTATTACATGTTTCATATAAATATAATAAAAAATTTCTTTAAAAAATCGATTTACAAAAATTATAAAATTTATATAATTATATAAATTTCTCATATAAATTTTTTGTATTTCAGGAGAAGCTCGTAAGAAGAAGTTTAGCAAGAAGAAGAAGAAGCACCTAATGAAGTTGATCCCTCTTGCCTTACTAATCAAATCGAAGCTGAGTTTTCTGCTCCAACTGATATCGACTCATCTGCAAATCAAATTTTTCATCATCGCAATCATCAGTCTCATAGTCAACGTTGCTCGCTTTTGGCTGGATTTGAAAAAGAGTCATCATCCTTCCAAAGTCATTTACTACGAACACGCTCAACATCAACATCATTATGATCATGAAGACGATCATAGTGGATACTGGGGAAGGTCAATTGACGAATCAGCTCAAAATCTTCCCTACAATGCCCATGCACCTGCATAATAGCTTCCAGCCTTACAACGAAGTGTATCGAGTCACTAACCTTCATCCTGTAGTTTAAACTCAGGGAAAATTGATCAGGAATCGTTAGAGACCATTTAAATTCATAAGAATTATCAATCTCTGAAATTTTTAATTCTTTTTAACAAAAGTAGATCCTTTATTCTGAAGTTTTTTCACTTACCTACTGCTGATATATTTAAGCTCAGCAATCTATATATGAATTTATTTTATTTTTGCGCCATCTTTTAATTTTATCTCTGCTTATTTTTGAATGGAGAGAGTGAAAATAGAATTTGGGAGCCAAAATTTGAAAATACTTTTCTGTTATTTTAAGGAGTTTTTTCTCTTTTATGACATAAAAGTGGAAAGAAATCCGAGGCATTATTGTTACAAACCAAAGTATACTTTTGTATCAAATTATAATATTGACAGCGAAGCCATAAATGATATGTACACTCTAAAAACAGTCTATTGACGGTCAAACGATTCCTTTTACCGTTAAAGGATTTTCTATTCAAAATTGGTATGAGAGGAAATCCTTTAACAGTTAAAGGATTTTCCTTTCAAATGCTATCCTTTTACTGTAAAAAGATTTCCTTTGATGGGAAAACTAAAACTAAAACAATGTACAATCACTCATGCATAGACGAACTTCACTCAGTAGCCTACAAATGCAATCCTTTAATAGTTAAAGGATTTCTTTTCATAGTCAAAAGAAATCATTTATCGGTAAAACTATTTTCGTTTTGCACTTAACAGATGAGTTTTTTGACAGTGAAATGATTCCTTTGACAGATAAAAGAAATCTGCTTAATTTCAAAGGATGCATTTTGAAAGGAACGTAATTTCACTGTTAATAGAATTTTTTTTAGAGTGTAGAAAGCTATATAGAAAATTAAGAAACTATTTATTTGACGAAACATTTTCTACGTATCTAGTAATTTATTGTAGTTATTTATTCATCACTGTACGAAATGTATAGAGAAAATTTTTGTATTAAATATTTGTTTGCTATAATTATTCTTTATTCTTATTTTATTTTGAACCTATTCCGATGCCTACATTATCGACATGTTTAATTTAGTTTAATATTGACTGATATCTATCTTACCGAAATTTTTGGCATGTATCGATTTTCCGATTTCTATCTTACCCAGATTTTAGGGCAAATCTTAGCTTGTCCGAAATGAAATAACTTTTGATGAGTTGATATGATAGCCTACAAAATTCAATAAACGGTAGTAAAGGAGTTTTACTTGACCTTAATTATTTTATGACTTCAATAAATTTGGAAACAACATATTTTTTTTTCTAAAAATACTAATCTTCTTATTAGGAACAAAACTATAAAATAAAAAATCTGCCCGCTTCGCGGGCACATTTTCATGCACACGTCGCGCTTCGCGCGCTGGCGCTCACTTGGCAATCTTTATCGCTGTTATACACTTTTGTTTTAATTACTTTATTTATATAAATGAAGATGAAAACTAATTTACTTAAGGTTCTATCGACCTTAAGGAGCACATTCTCATCAGGGCACTCGCGCTTCGCGCTCGATATTTGATTTAAACCTCGCGCTTCGCGCTCGGCTCTATTTAACAATATTTTTCATGATTAAAACGAAAACTACTCATCCTATTGAAAAATGGTCAAAAGAGAACTTGTAGATCTTTTTAAGGCCAATAATTATGTTTCTTATCATTTTCTCTGCATCTCGCGTTATTTGGCTCAAAATTTGAATTTTCGATTTTTTAAGGAAATTCAAAAAGTTGTTATGCCTATCCTATGAGGAGTTCAAAAAGAATCATTTTTCATCTTCAGTCTTCTTTTCATATCGTGCGTTGTTTGGCTTCTAATTTAAGTTTTATTTCATTTTTTTGGATTTTCAAAATGTTATGTCTTTCAATTTTTTTTTTATCCAAAAAAGTCATTAGGAAGAATTGTTCGAATTTTTGAGTACTACGAATATCCGTGCATAGAATTTTTAAATTAAAAAAAAAGTGGTATCAAAAATTTTCAAAATGCTCTAACTTCTTGAATTTTTATCCAAAATGGCTGGCCAACGAACTTGACCTTCATTTTAGGACACTCCAAGAGTATACCAAAGGCCAATCCAATCGGTCAATTCTTTCGAAAGTTATCGTGCTCACAAACTAAAAATCTACAGACACACAGACAGACAGACACATTCATAAAAACATGTTTTTCGGGTTCAGGGGGTCCCAAAACGTGGACATTTTACAAAAACGGGGGGGTCAAATTTTACACAAATCTAATACCTTCTCTGATGAGAATGTAAAAATGTTTCTTTTTGAACGCCCTATAGGATCGGCATAACAACTTTTTTAATTTCCTTAAAAAATCGAAAATTCAAATTTTTAAAAAGACATACCCGATCCCTACCTTACCGACATTTTATTCTCTGCAACCTTACTTGTACATTTGTTGAAATATGTGATGCTCACTTTTTCTTTAATTCATTTATTAAATAAATAAATCAAAAAGTTCTCTGAAAGTGACTCACAAAGGGCCCAAAAAGATAAATAAATTAAGATAAATAAAAAAAAATGATTATAAATAGATAAGATATTTAGGCGCCAGTCCTTTCTTGGGACAATTATACGAATTTAGGCAAAATTAAAAAAAAAAGACAAAGACAAATAAAAAAAAGATAAATATTAACGACAAAGACAATCTAATTCATCTAGAGACATGCAAATATTCATACACGATTTAATATTCGTATGAATATTAAATATTAAATTGGCAACTGCCTCCAATGAAAGAGTGTTCTAGACCTCGAACACTACCAGGAAATCGAGGAGTATCCAGAAGACAGAAAATAATAAACGAACGTAACATTCGTGACTATAATAACACGACAATGCCAGCAGAGCAATCACATCCTGGGCTTTGAAAGAAACCGAAAAAATAGGAAACAATGGTAGATTGAATCCTGTAAATTCTACCCAGCAACAAATCGGTTCAAAAGATACAATAACTTGCGGTTACACCATTGAAATTTTAAAAAATTTCTCTTCCATTTCTGAGAGCAGCAGTTTAATGTTTTTAAAGACATATTTGTTCCCTTTTAAATTACTGTCTCTTTTATTATATTTAAATATTCTGCTGTCTGATTTCAAACAATTATCTATTTCTGCCTTATTTTTTTCCTAAATATATCTTAATTATTCGTATTTACTCTATTATTTTCTAAGAAATGCGTATTAATTTAAAAGATCTAAGGAGAGCTATTTGAAAGAAAATATATATAAAAAGATTTAATCATTCAAGAGTAGGAAGTTCGTTTCTTTTATTTCAATAAATAGACCCTAATTTATATTTATTTTCAGAATAATATTTTAACATAATTTTCTACTAACAAGGAACCCTAGGTAGGTGTCCCCCTCCAATTTTATTCTTTCTAATATATGTTGTAGTACTAGCAAAACTAAGCGACACGTATTTTTTTTTACGTGCTAAAAATGGTTTTTAGGGGGTAAAAATCACTCCCGAAAAGTGCGGTACTAAATACCCATTTAATTGTTTCACATGTTATAACAGAATCTTTCACAATCAAACCAATTCGAAAAATATCCTCACTATAAGAGATGAAATATGTGATTTTATCAACTTGATCAAAAAGATTTTTGGGGGGTAAACAACCCCACAATAATTTTTAATTATACAAAAAATTTCCAAACAGGCATAATTTCAACCCGAAAAATCTGGAAAAAATATATGTTGCACGCGATAATAAAATAAAGTTTACGTATTTTTGCATTTTCCCAAAAAATTACATTATAGGAGGTAACCACCCTTAAGTGCATTTTATTATATTTCTACAAAATAAAGTGAATTTCGCGTTC
>CAJFCP010000696.1:45130-63548 GCA_904066005.1 Synergus itoensis | reverse complement strand
AAAACCAAGCAGAAAAAATTCCTTCACAAAGAGGGTTGAAAAATATAAACTTCTTAATTTAGTCAAAACACTTTATGGGGGTAAACTACCCCAAAAGGAGTTACGATTATACAAGAAAATTACCAAATAGGTGTAAATTGAAGTTGAAAAATCTGAAAAAAATATATGTTGCACGCGATAATAAAATAATGTTCACGTATTTTTCCATTTTCCCAAAAAATTACTTTATAGGGGGTAACCACCCTTAAGTGCATTTTATTATATTTCTGCAAAATAAAGTAATTTTCGCGTAAAAAACCAAGCAGAAAAAATTCCTTCACAAAGAGGGTTGAAAAATATAAACTTCTTAATTTAGTCAAAACACTTTATGGGGGTAAACTACCCCAAAAGGAGTTACGATTATACAAGAAAATTACCAAGTAGGTGTAAATTGAAGTTGAAAAATCCGAAAAAAATATATGTTGCACGCGATAATAAAATAAAGTTCACGTATTTTTCCATTTTCCCAAAAAATTACTTTATAGGGGTTAACCACCCTTAAGTGCACTTTATTTTATTTCTACAAAGTAAAGTAAATTTCGCGTACAAAACCAAGCAGAAAAAATTCCTTCACAAAGAGAGTTGAAAAATATAAAATTCTCAATTTAGTCAAAACATTATATGGGGGTAAACTACCCCAAAAGGAGTTACGATTATACATGAAAATTAGCAAATAGGTGTAAATTGAAGCTGAAAAATCTTAAAAAAAGTATATGTTAAATTCAATAATAAAAAAAAATTTATCAGAACAACAATCATCATTAGACTTGTTTATTCATTGTACGTGGTACAGTAGTGATGCTCTTCGAAGAAATGTTTAAAACACAAAGATTTTTTGCACCACGAACATCTAATTACGGCTACATTTTGACATCCTGAAATTTCACATAATGCATTAGAAAATGTTTTGAAAGAAAAGTCTACCGGATTCTCAAATTCTGCTGGTTTTTCTGCAACGTAACCACTTTTAAACCAGGAGTACTTAAAAAGACTGTGATACCTTGGTGAAGATAATTGATTATGTACTAAAGACTGTAATTTTATAATATTATTTCGTATGTGCAGATTTAAATCATAGTCTAAAAGTATAACTGAATCTGAAAAATGTCGCACATAATTTTTCCATATGCGAAATCCATAAAATGTTTTAACTAAATTGAGAAATTTATATTTTTCAACCCTCTTTGTGAAGAAATTTTTTCTGCTTGTTTTTGCACGCGAAATTTACTTTATTTTGTAGAAATATAATAAAATGCACTTAAGGGTGGTTACCGCCTATAAAGTAATTTTTTGGGAAAATGGAAAAATACGTGAACTTTATTTTATTATCGCGTGTAACATATATTTTTTTCGGATTTTTCAACTTCAATTTACACCTACTTGGTAATTTTCTTGTATAATCGTAACTCCTTTTGGGGTAGTTTACCCCCATAAAGTGTTTTGACTAAATTAAGAAGTTTATATTTTTCAACCCTCTTTGTGAAGGAATTTTTTCTGCTTGGTTTTGTACGCGAAATTCACTTTATTTTGTAGAAATATAAGAAAATGCACTTAAGGGTGGTTACCCCCTATAATGTAATTTTTGGGGAAAATGCAAAAATACGTGAACTTTATTTTATTATCGCGTGCAACATATATTTTTTCCAGATTTTTCGGGTTGAAATCATGCCTGTTTGGAAATTTTTTGTATAATTAAAAATTATTGTGGGGTAGTTTACCCCCCAAAAATCTTTTTGATCAAGTTGACAAAATCACATATTTTATCTCTTTTAGTGAGGATATTTTTCGAGTTGGTTTGATTGTGAAATATTCTGTTAAAATATGTGAAACAATTAAATGGGTATTTAGTACAGCACTTTTCGGAGGTGATTTTTACCCCCTAAAAACCATTTTTAGCACGTAAAAAAAAATACGTGTCGCTTAGTTTTGCTAGTACTACAACATATATTAGAAAGAATAAAATCAGAGGGGGACACCTACCTAGGGTTCCTTGTAAGTTTTTCGTTTTCAATTCCATATAGTCAACCAGACCCGAAATTTCAGATTTTATACACACTAAGATGGGTCGAAAAAAAAAGAAGATAAATTGAAAACGCCTCAGCATTGCCAATTTTTCTTTCTTGCGTTTAAAATTTATTTCCAAAAACATTGAAAAGATTAGGTCGTTAAAAATGACTAGTATCTGAATTTTGGAAATTTTAATATTTTTATTAATTTGATCTTCTCAATTTCCTGAAAGTACATTTTAAACATAAGAAAGTTTTCTTTACTGAAAAAAATTGTAATTTTTAGAGCTTATAGATGTTTTTTTTTTTTTTCATTGTCAGCTACCCATAAAAAATCTAATTTCTCCTATATAAACTCAAATAAAAAATCTAAAAAAAAACATTATAAAAACTGGAACATATTATGCACATTAAGAAACAATAACATCATTCACAATTTTTCCAAAACTCTACTGCGATTAAACAAACTTTGTAATTTGTTTAGTCACTTAATTAAAAATTTTACACACTTTATAAAGGACCAAAAAGGAAAATTTTCAGTGGTAAAGTGAGTTCCATTTACAAAATTTTTCTTTCCGATCCACCCTAATGCACACACCTGAAAAATTCAATTTAATTGAAGCGCGAAATATTGATAGATAGGGGGACAAACATCTTATAGAACGGATAGGGAAATTTACTTTCGCGCAACGTACTTCAACAGCTGGTCGCACTGCTTTCATGCTGGCGCATTACACGGATACACGCCGTACGCAAGATATTCGCCTACCATGTAGATACACTGAATCTAGTCAATTCGAAAAAATCCGAATGATTCCGAAAATTATTCGGATTGAAAGTTTGGATCAATTTTGATTAATTCGGATTGACAGATTCATTCGGATTAAAGCTTCGGAATGCTTTTGAATGGGTTTCGGATTAACTCGGATTGAAAACAAACACGGGCTGGAAAATGTTTCTTGTGGACAGACGGAAATTGTGAAAAATTATAGGTAAAAATAAAAGATTCTAGACATAATGGAACTTTTGTTTAAACTTTTTTTTATTTGAAATGAAATTCCATTTTAAAAAGTACAATTGATGAATAAATACTTTTGAAAATTTCTCATTAATTAATAATGATATTATAACATATTATTGCAGAATATAGAGGACCATGCTTTACTTAATAATGAACGAAATGTTGCATGTGTGTACCAAGTAAAAGGTATACAATCTTTCACAACTTCCATTTGACATTCCCGTAATTTCGTTCTTTCACTAAAAAGATACAAATCACATTAATTTTATCGAAAAAAATTAATATAATGAAGAATAGCAAGTAAATAATAAAATTATTACTTGCAAATTTGGTTCGGATGAATAAAAGGAATCGGCCAATAACTCCTAGAGGGCCAAACATTCGGAAATTTCGCATAGCATTTATTGAAGGCTGCTTCCTTCCTTAAAATTTCTTCACATTCTGTTTCTGCATTAAAGAAAATGTCTGAAAAGTGATATAAAAATATTTTGCCACAAGAAATTAATAAACAACATCAAATAAAGAAACAAAAGCAAGTGTACTTTTTAAATATAATAAATATTGCTTACACGTAATTTTAAATCAAGACCACTTACCGTAACTTAGTTACCGACAGTAGGTATTACCATCAGTTGGCAATGTGGATTCCTATTATAACTTCAGGTTCAAAAGATAGAGAAGGAACTACCGTACATACTATCGGTGATGTATGGTGTTACTTAAGTCGGAAAATCTTTGACAAATAGTGGAAATCTACATAACCGGTTGATAGTAACCCCTATGATAGCCTACGAAAGCTAGTAAAGTAGATCCCTCCCATGTCGGCCAATAATTGAATCATGGTAGGAATCAGCATTGCCGACTGAAGAAAATGTTGGTAACTAGAGTCGATAATAGGTTCAGACTGAAAAATTGGTTTTCTTAGACTTTCAATAGAATTTTTTATTTGATGGTTCAAATATGAATAAAATAGTTTCTTTTTTTTATAATGAAGTTAATAAAAACATAAATTTTTTCCTTACATAGCTCCATCATAGAACAAACAGCATCAAACATTTTCCTCATCACCATTTTTTTATTACTCTTTTTTAATCGTTCTTCCCTTTTTAAACAAAGTTGAACATTATTGGTAACATTTAGAATCGCACTTTTGATTGATGGATCATTATGGCACTGCTGATGAAGCATGTATTTTAATGTAATATTAGAGTGCGATATCCAAAATTTCTTTTCAATGTCTGCATATTTTATGTTACATATTTCTCTAAATCTTTTAAGACTTCCTGAAAGATTGTCAAAAAATGTGGTTCCTTTGTCATCACATTTTTTCTTTACTTCGTTCAAATGAATATTGAACCACCAATTTGTATTTGAGTTCAGACAGTTGGTGTGTTGCATTACAGTTGCTGTTAATTAAAGAATAAAAAGATAAATACTTTATGAGTAAATTCTAAATGTGAACTTCAATCAATCTAGTTGCTAATGTTTTCCAATAAAAATAAATTTTTTATAATTTGAAGCATTAATAAATTTAAAAAATTAAAATGCAAATTTTTTGTCAATTGGAAGAAGTGAATTACAATTATTTTGCAATTGAAGGGTTACATGCAATAACCGGTTGTAGAATTTTGTAGCACTCGATTTAGTTGGCCCCTGAGAGCTTTAAAAAAATTTTTTTTATAATAAGGAATAAAAGATACGCAAGAAAATTTCCGATTTAAATATGAGTTTTAGAAATTGAAATTCGAAAAAAAATTTAAAGGCTCTCAGAGGTCAACTAAACCGAGCCCTAAAATTCTATAACCGGTTATTTCATGTAACCCCTCAATGTTAAACATTGTAATTTCTAGCTGTTGAATTGGTAACTTACCCAATATTAATCAATTGAAATCTTTTCTCGATTTATAAAATCGAGTTAACAGAGTTTTCAAGAAAAATTGTCACTTTTAATTTGGTAACAGGGTGACCATCTAGTTCGAGCAAAAAATCCCAATCCAGCGCATGAAAATTCACTAAAATTCACTAAAAGTGGGACATTGAAAATTCACTAGATTTTCACTAGATTACTAGATTACTAGAGGCGCGAAATTCAAATTATAATTTAGTAAAAACAGCGAAAAACAATAATAATCCTGTTTATAATGCAAATTTTGATAATTTAAGGATTTACAATTAACGGAAAATGAAGTTTGCACGAATAAATTATATAATAATTAAATTCAAAGATTTAGTTTTAAACTTACATGTCTCTTCACCAACTCGAACGCACAACGCAAAGGTCTACAGTCTCTATATATAGATATACAAATAAACAATAAATACTATACATAAATAGTCCTATTCTGAAAAGAACATGCATTTCAGAAAACTTCATAGCGTTAAATTATGCTTTAATACACTTGAAAAAAGATAAATAGAACTGGATTAAAAAAATTCCCAAAAATCGTAGAAATCACTAAATTTTTCACTAAATACTGTGAAAAATCACCAAATTGTAACTTTTCACATTCGCTCATGAAAATTCCCAACACGCGTTTGAAATTCACTAGATTTGGGATAAATTCACTAAATTGGCCACCCTGTTTGGTAATTTATTCAAAATGGATACAAGAGGTAAACACTTTTTTTAAGTAGATAAGATTCATAAAATTAAATATATATGCAAATATTATATACTCACTCAGAAGTAATATAAGCAGTACTCTTTTTCTTCCTACTCCTGCCATTATCGACAAGTTTATAACTCTTTTTTTTCATTAATTGGAGAATATAATTAAAGTGTTCTACTTATATGAACTTATTCTAGATATGAAAACTGGCACAATAAACTGACACTGAATGCGATAACATTGGAGTTCAGCCATTAATTTGCAGCGTAAATTTATCTCGAAAGGAATCTTTCGTATTCGTAGTGGGGTGATAGTTTATTGGTTAACTGGAGGTTCTGGTTCATACAATTTTAATCATAATAAGCTTGGAAGTTTCAGAAAGAGTTAACAAAGTAAAAAGTATTATTTAGTGAGTCAGTTTACACATTTAATTTTTGATACACACATTTTCTGTTCCAACACAAAACAATAAAATTAAGTAGCTACTTTCTCATACTTATAAAAATGTGTAAAACAAATATATTGTATATGCATTTAGAATCTTAACTAAAAACAAATATCTTTGCTAAAAAATGGAATATTCTATTACAGAAAATTATTAATTTTTTTTATTTTAAATGAGAACGACGACTTTAAGGAATAATACATTCTCATTTATAAATATCTTTAAGGTATATAATTTTTTTCTGTAATATTTTTTTATATCTCACGTTTTTTTTTGGTGGGAATATTAAATTTATGATTTTTTTAAACAATTTTTCATCATTAATGTGACATCATGTCACCTGTTAACCTTATAAATAAAAATCAATACATTCCAAAGAAAACGAGCCACCTGTTAACCTTATTATTAAAAATCAATACATTCCAGAGAACACGAGCATCCAAGTATTGATCCAATGTCTTACTAAGCGGGTCAAAGAACTTATAAAATTGTTCATCGGTACACCTTGAGTCCGGTACCAGCATAATCAGAAATATTGAATAATAAACATGTCAAACCACCCTCTCGAAGGTGTCTTCGAACTACTGTTGTCAAGATCTGATTCATTTAACTATCAAGCAAAAGCACGTGCCTTGTGCTACTGGGCATCGGAAACATAAGCTAGAAGCATCTTCGAACCCTTTCGCTGGACACGAATACCCGCATGATTTCCCCCAAATACCTGGAATCAGAAGGGTAAAAACCAGGGCAATCGACATTATTGCCCATTAAAACCTGTATAAAAACCGGCGAATTTGCCACTTTTAGTCAGTCAAAGATCCGACTCCTTACCGTGCCGTCGGCCTCCAGTCAGAAAAGCGACTCCTTACCGTGCCGTTGGGCTCCGATTTTCAACCAGTTTCCAAGAACCTTCGACTTAAAACCTCGCTCTACTACAGAAGTCAGTCTTCGACGCGAATCTAAACTATTGTCCGACGAGATCCTTAGTCAGTCTTCGACGCGAATCTCAAGAACAAAATAATATAATAATAATATTATATATAAATTATAGATAACCTTATATAATCTTTGAATGTCAAAATATAACCAAGAAACATTATAAACTATGTATCTTCTGAATATATTATAAAAAAAAACTAAAATTTTAACGACGAATATTTGTAATCACCTTTCAACGGTACATAAACGGATAGTGAACCCTATAAGTAAAGTAAATAAACAATCATGTCTAGATATTAAATATAAAGTAGTTTGAACATGTTGATGAAATCCCCACGTTCAAACGAAGGGGCGAGGAAGTCACCATCCGCGATTGTGCCGATAAATGTTTAAATAACATGTATACTCCGATAGATCATAAAAATTGTACTGAAAAAATTTTTTTTTCTCTAATGAAATTGATCGTCCTGATTGCATCCGTACGATCAAGTAAGGGGCGAGGTGTGACATCCCCGACTCTAGTAGTACGAGGAGATAATTCAGTTATCTCGTCCTACTACCGAATAGAAAACGAGGAAAAATCTTATAATATAATTAGGGTTGTGCATCTATTTATCTCGGACGTCACATTAAAATAAAAATAATGTATCCTGTCAAATAATTGTCAATAGATTATATTTTTAGATTTTTTCATGTCCAACATTTGTATTTATTAACATCTTTTTCTTATCTCGCTCAGTTTGGCCGAAAAAATTGAATTTTTAATTTTAAAATAGTACATTTCGATACTAGTGAGCGAATGTAATTTTAGCCTTGTGTGAATCTTTGCGCACGAGCGAAGCGAGTGTGAAAAGGTCACACAAGGTCACACAAATCGGCCGATGATTGAGTCATGTTAGGAATCGGCATTGCCGACTTAGGAAATATCGTTAACTAGAGGTCGAATTTTTTGTTAGATGGTTAAAATATGAATAAAATAGTTTCTTTCTTTTCTGTAATGAAGTTCTTACCATAAAACATTGATGTCCAATGCATAAGTAAATGTGTAATTGCCTATTCCCTCTCTTATCACCTGTAATGGGCTGATTCCCATCGACAGCCAGGCTGACGAAACCGAGCTTTCAACAAAATTTTCGAATTTTAATTTTTGAAGGATATATGAAATTTTATTGCGTATCTTTTTTTTTTTGTAGAAGAAAAATTGTAGCTTTTTTAGTTTTCAAATTAAAGACAAAAAACTGACTTTTTTTGAAAAAATCGATTTTAATCCGGTTTTCACTTTAGCTCGTACTCAGTTCGTCAGTTTTTGGATTTTTTAATTAAAATTTTCAGGGAATGTGCTTTCGGGTTTCCTTCGATTGATAGAGTAACCTCTAAAATAAAGTTTGACATTTATTTGATAGAAAACAATCAAAATTATTTTGATTTTAATCTGCAGACAAAAAATCGAACTATAAAAAATAAAATTATCAGTGGCCCGGTTTTCTGACGTTCCTCGTATAGCCCCGATTTAAGGAAGTCCTGGGACCTATTTATTACAGTGCATAGAAAAAATATACAATTGGAAAAAAATAAGTGCAATGAAGAAAAAGAGTGGTTTCATGAAAGTGTAAATCGTTATTTGATATAGAATATCATTTAATTTTGTAAATTTAGCCAGTGATGTCTAACACGTGAATAAATAAGCAAAAACCTGTCAACTCGTCAATCCCCTCTCTTACCACCTTCGATTGGTTCGTACGGGGAGCATGGCGTACAGAGTGGTCGAGTCGCCTCGGCTGCCAGGCGGACGAAACTGAGCGGCCCCAAAGGAAGCTCGAGCTTCGGCTCGAGCCTCGCGCTATTCGCCAGTGGCGAAACGAGAAGAGAAGAATTCACGGTGAAGTGCTCGGAGAAGAGGAAAAAACAGGAGGAAAGAAGAAGCTCGAGAACCTCGCGTTTGACATAACTGATTTAAACGTTTCAAACACATTACCCGATATTAACTTTAATTTTTTTAGCACAGATTTTCTGGTTGGTACAGATAAGGGAATCAGAGAAATTTTGCTGATTCACATTTAGTGAGTGTTTTGCCTGATCCATGCACTGTACTCGACACGTTGCAAGTTTATATAAACATCTGGATTCATTCCTCGCTGAAATTCTCCTTTAAATGTGTGAATCCCAACCAGCCTATTGTTCAAAACTAAAGGAGCACCGGTATCAAAACGGGCACAGTATTGTTGTTCATCGTAAGTACAAAAATGTTTCTCCGTAATAACGAAGGCATTTTGAATACCGAGGTGTCCATAATGTTCTTGGTAGATATTTCGACATATTCCATGGTTAATTATTGGCAAAGTGATAGAGCGTAGTCCTCGTCTAATTCCCGCTGATGCAGGTCTGATATCGGAGAAAAAAACAAATTGACAGTGTACATCATAAATCATAAATTATGTTCCATGTATTTAATATATATATTAATGACAACTTACTGTATTGGATACACGCATCCCCAACCAGATGCAGTAACCCGTGTACCGGCCACTATATCTCCTGCGAATAAACGTATGTTTCCAACTCTCGCAGTATAAATGAATGGAGGATCAATAGTGGCCAAGGCAATACCATCATAATGTTCATGTGGAACATTGCCATAATTTACTGTTTTGAATGTTATGTTGTGAATAGTATAGCGTGAATTGTATGCTGAACCAGCTAAAACTTTGTATTGCTCTACAGGTTGTCTAACACAGAGAGCAGAAGTGATAACAGTGTTATGCGACATTATCGCACCTGCACAAATGCCACGATTATTTTCTCTAATGTTGACAACGTAATTAAAATTTTCAATCGATGCCAGAGCTGATCCACCCGGTAAGTGACTAATTACACGTCTTTTACGTACAAGAAAATCCGATGATTCACCTACAAGATTTTCATAAATTACATAGGTTTTCCCATAATTTTTGTCGTACACGTTTAATTTTCAAAGTCTTTCGGAGTAATTTCTGTTACATTTAATACACTTTTTCGTACGAAGAAACCACTCATAAAACCATTCCTCCCACATCTGTTTCGGTATGAAGTCACATGCTCTCTAAAAGGCGGCTATCTACTCCACATCGGACGAAAAACACCGACCTTTCATCCTCAGTTTAACGTAGGGGAACAAATCAAAGTCACATAGTGCTAAGTGTGGACTATATGCATGGTGTTCCAATAGTTGCCCTGCTGGAAGTAAAGAGATAGAAATTCAATCCCTTTCTATCTCCTTATATCCTTTATCTATCTCCTTTCTATATCCAATATCCTTCTTTCTCTTGTCTATCTTCGCCTATCTCTTTCTATCTCTTGTCTATCTCAACCTATCTCTTTCTATCTCTCTTTATCCTTTGTCCATCCCCGTCTATCTCTTTCTATCTCCTTGTCAATCGCCGTTCTCTCCTATATCTTTTCATCCCCACTTCTCTATCTCTTTCTATTTCTGTATATACCTGTCTATCACTGTCTATCTTCCTGCCAATCTTAATTCGCTTTTATCTCATTTAATCTTCAGTTCTCTATCCCTTTCTATCACCATTGCAATCCACATTCACGCTTATCTCTTTGAATTTCCTCCTCCCTGTTTATCTCTTGTCTATCCCCGCCAATCTCTTTCTATCTCTATCTCAATCCATATCAACGCCTATCTCTTCCTATCGCTAAGTTAGTCTCTATTTCTGATAATGTCTATCTCTTTCTATCTCTTAGTCTATTTATTCGCAAAAAATTGTATTTCTTTCTATCACCAAGGCTATTTCTCCCTTATTAACTTATTAATATTCATATTCTAAATATGCATAATAATTTTATAACTACAATATTTTGTACATACATAAGATAAACAACGATAAATTTGAATAGAAAAGAGTTAAATTGAAACAGAAGATAAGTTTAAAAACAGGCAGTGACAGAAATCAGGGGATTGAAACAAATAACAGTAAATTTCGCTTGACAGGGAAGTAGAAAGAGATAGATGATGATAGGAGAGAGATTTGGGAAAGGGACAGAAAAGTAGGATTAGAAGAGATTGGAACGAATTTTGATTGACAAGAAGATAGAAAGGTATAGGCAACAATAGGAGGGAGATAGACAGAAATAAAGAAGTGGGGATTGAGAGAGATAAGAACGAATTGAAATTAACAAGGAGAAAAAAAGGGATAGACTAGAATAGGCGAAAAATAGGAAGGAATATAGATGTGGCGATTGAAGGAGATAGGCGTGGATGTGGATTGAAATGGAGATAGAAAAGGATAGACAGATATATACAGAGATAGAAAGAGATAGAGAAATAGGGATTGAAAGAGATAGGAGACAACAGTGATTGACAAAGAGATAGAACGAGATAGAAGAACAAATTAAATTAAAGTTAAAATTAAAAATTAAGTTTTTTCATTTGTCAACTAATCCTAACTTTTATGCAACTTAAAATGGAAATTGCTGTTTGTTGTTGAATAAAGATGCAAAATTTTATTGAAATATGTACAAAATGTACAAAATAACAAATCTTTTGAAAATTTGGTGCAAACTTCTATGTACAGTACAACCTCCCTAAGAGCGAACTCATGGGCGGTTAGGGGTAATAATTCCGAGAAATAGGGGGCCCCCACTACTGGGCGTCGAGCTCGGAAATTGCGCGTGTGTGCGAAATGTGTGTTTGAGTACGAAACCTCAAATAGAGCGAGCGGCCCGCGGTGATGAAAACGTAGCGTCTTTTTGATTAAATACGTATAAATACATATTAAATACATATAATATATTTTAAAAGTTCGTTACTCACAGAGTATCGGAAATTACTCTAAAATTATTTAAAATTTGTAAACTTTTTTGCACACAATACATTCAAAAATAAAACTGAGAATATTTCAACATGTGGACAAAAATACAATATATATATGAAATACGACTGTTTATAGCGTACGTACATATTAAACAGTGTACATATTATATGTATTTTAATTTAAAATGAAATTATAATTTTGTTTTCTTAAAAGTTTTATAAAAATAAAGCTGCCTTGTACTATATAGGAGTTAAAAGTATCAACAACCTTTAAAATATATATACGAATTATTGTATGCAAATATAAGAAAAATAATTTTAATAAAAAACCATTTTCAATGAGAAAAAACTGAAATTAAGCTGCGCTCGGCTGCTCGCTCTTTTCGGGGTTTGCGCCCAATTCTCGAGGCAGCGTGAGTCACCGTGAGTAGGGTTTGTAGTGGGGGAAGCGTCCGAGCTCATCAAGGCCATTTTCGCTCTTATCGAGGTCGCTCTTAGGGAGGTTGTACTGTATTCCTAATTATTCAAGGGAATGGTAAAGGGAAATGGCAAAAGGAATGGCAAAGGGAATGGTAAAGGGAATGGTAAAGGGAATGGTAAAGGGAAATGGCAATTTTTTTTGAAGAGGCTTCCGGTGAACGTGATTAAGAAAGCGAACCGCTCAACCGAAATAAAAAAAATCATCAAATTATTGAACAAGAATGTCAAATTCTATGAAGTATTTTATTGTATAGATACATTTTACAATCACACAAAGTTAAATTTGATATAAATTAGTACATTAAAATTCGAAATTCGAATAAATTAGATACATTTGTATGTTATTATTTAAAGTTATTATTATTTATGTTTGTATGTTATTATTTAAAGTTATTTAAGCGAATAAATTAGATGCATTTGTATGTACAAAGTTATATTTCGAGGTTATTAAAGAAAAAATTTTTTTTAATTTAAAACGCAATAATTAATAATTACAATCATAAAAATACTTACATAGATTTGTCTTCATGATTGAAAGCGACTATCTCCTCATCGGATGAAAATTGGTAGGCAGAGGTGATGACATAGTAACTTTTGGATTTTCAACACTCGTTGAGTATATAGTTTTAAAACTCAATTTAAATTCGCGCGCCATATGAATTAACCAATAAGGTTAGTGCACTAAGCATGAAGTTAGCTGAAAGGTAAAACGCAAAATGAGGAACGCAATGTGAAGTTGTCTGAAATCCATGTCTTTTTTTAGAAAAGGATAAGCGTTTAAATTTACAATTAACGATTAGTTATAAGAATATCCATAATATAAGTGCGAATAAACCATGTTCTTAATTAATAAATCTTTTTTAAGACATTGTTTTCAATTTTTATTTAACTCAGCTCCTATTTTAATAGCCTCTACTGAAAACAGACTGATTTGAGATTTTCTACTATAGAACTACTGACGAGAGCACGAGGCGAGCATGAGAGCATGAGGTAACGATTTAGCGAGGATGGAGGGAGCACACACAGAGGTTGAGAAGAGCACTAGTAGAGGTTGACACGAAGATATCAATGTTGTAAAAAGTGCTCCTTTTTGCCCGAAAACACTCGAAACTTGCGAATTCGGTCATAAGTAGGCTTTCGAGAGCATTAAAGAGGTTTTAGGGAGCATTTCTAATACATTAAGGGGACACCTCCTTTTTTTTTGAAAAAAAAATCGATTTTTTTTTTATTTCCTTTTTTCAAAGTATAACATTTTAGACGTATTCTCCCAAAATTTCATAAAGATCCGATCATTACACAGGCACACAAAAAAAAAAAGTGGTCTGTACCAAGAACCGGACCTATATATTCGTATGTATTTTGACGCGCTGAATCCGAATCCGGAGTCCGTTTTGCTCCATCACGTCAAATTTAAGGGCATTTGAAGGTCAAATTGGCAAAAAAATCGATTAAAAGAAGGTGACTATCATTTCTATGATTTTGACGGACGCTGAATCTGAATCTGGAATCAGTTTGATTCCATCAGGACTGCATCAAGGACAATTCAAGGTCAAATTTACATAATGTGGAAAAAGTGAACTTTTTACTGCAGATTCTGAAAGAGCGGGAAATTTTACGTTTAGATATGATATCCGCTATTTTTCTGAAGATGATCCTTAAGAACATTTCAAGGTCAAGACAGGTAAACAAAAATAAAAACAGTGATCTGTACCAAGAACGAGACCTATATATTCTTATGTATTTTGACGCGCTGATTCAGAATCCAGGGTTCAATTGGCTCCAGCACGTCAAGTTTAAGGGCATTTGAAGGTCAAATCGGCAAAAAAATCGATTGAAAGAAGGTGACTAGAATTTCTGTGGTTTTGAGGGCCGCTGAATTCGAATCTGGAATCAGGTTGATTCCATCATGTCCGCATCAAGGTCAATTCAAGGTCAAATTTGTATAATGTTAAAAAAGTGAATTTTTTACTGCAGATTCTGAAAGAGCGGAAAGTTTTACGTTCACACATGATATCCTCTATTTATGAAAATAGAATTCTTGTTCCACGAAGACATACTATTGTATTTTTACAATGGTTATACGAACTCTCAAGTAACTAACATAAATTAACCTTGACATGACCTTTAGGATCATCATCAGAAAAATGTCGGATATCATATATGAACGTAAAACTTTCCGCTCTTTCAGAATCTGCAGTAAAAAATTCACTTTTTTAACATTATATAAATTTGACCTTGAATTGACCTTGATGCAGACATGATGGAATCAACCTGATTCCAGATTCGAATTCAGCGGCTCTCAAAACCACAGAAATTCTAGTCACCTTCTTACAATAAACTTTTTTGCCGATTTGACCTTCAAATGCCCTTAAACTTGACGTGCTTGAGCCAATTGAACCCTGGATTCTGAATCAGCGCGTCAAAATACATAAGAATATATAGGTTTCGTTCTTGGTACAGACTTTTATTTTTGTTTGCCTGTCTTCACCTTGAAATGTCCTTGAGGATCATCTTCAGAAAAATAGCGGATATCATATCTAAACGTAAAATTTCCCGCTCTTTCATAATCTGCAGTCAAAAATTCACTTTTTTCACACTTTGAAAATTTGACCTTGAATTGACCTTGATTCAGACATGATGGAATCAAATGGATTCCATATTCGGATTCAGCGGCCCTCAAAACCATAGAAATGCTAGTCACCTTCTTTCAATCGATTTTTTTGCCGATTTGACTTTCAAATGCCCTTAAATTTGACGTGATGGAGCAAAACGGACTCCGGATTCGGATTCAGCGCGTCAAAATACATACGAATATATAGGTCCGGTTCTTGGTACAGACCACTTTTTTTTTTTGTGTGCCTGTGTTATTTACGAAGTTACACGTTTTCAAACGACGCAGTCTTGAGCCGAGTAACAGCAGGTTGAAAGCGACAGCTACGGCTCGACCCCTCGAGTATTGTAAAGATCACTGACCTACCTGAGTTGAATATACTATCTTAAATACAGTTGAGGGACTTCGCATCAGAGGGGACTTCGTATGGTGCTGGAATCGATGACACTATGTAAGTAATAATTTAAAGATGATATGTACATTTTTTTGATGCATTTTTAGTTTTTTGCGTTTTCCTCAAAACCACTTTTTTGAAGCGGGCGCCGCGATATCTCAAGATTAGATTGTCCGATCGTTACCAAATTTGAAACAGTTATGTAAAATACCAGCCTCTACCAATTGAACGATTGCTTTTTTCTTGAAAAAATTTTTTTTTGATTTTTTTGTTCGAAAAAGTAACAATTTTTTAGCGAAAAAAAAAATTTTTTCTTTAAAAGTCCGCCATTTTGTCAAAAATCAATATATCTGCAATCGGAATCGTTCAATTGGTTCATTAACGTGTTTACTAAAAAATGACGTTCGATTTTTTTGTTTCAGATGATCCAGTCAGGCTCAATCGCGGCGCCCGTGATTCCCATTTTTTTTTCGACGTTTGGGAGATTGTTTATATCTCCCTCATTTTTCAATATATTGACATGAAAAAATGTATGGAAGTACCTTAAATATAGGACAATCAAATTCTGTAATAATTTTTGTGCCAAAAATAAACCTGACTTCACAAAAAAAATCGCAAAATATGCTCTCTTTTCGGCCTCCCAAGGCCAAAAAAAAGGAGGTGTCCCCTTAAATATATTTTTGAAACCTCGCTATATACTCGCTCAATGCTCCTAAAATCATCGGCAAGTGCTCGATTTGACAGAGCATTAGAAGAGCACGAAGGGAGCTTTAGGATTTTGAGTCGGGATCTCTTTCTATCTCCAAATTTTTATCACTTTCTTTACTTACAGCAAGGTAATCGAAAGTCTTCTAATCTGAGGTTTTTTTATGGATTTTATTTCTAGGCATCCAAAGAGTATTTTAAACTTAAGAGGGCATTGCATAAACGAACTTTAAAATTTGTGTGGCTACACCAATGGGCGTTTCTTATGTATCGAGGTATCTGATTGGTGTAGACAATATGGCTGTACGGGAGATGACAGATAAATTGAAATTTCACGCCGGGAATATTATAAATTATGCATAACTCCGATATTTACGGAAAATTCGAAGGTGTCATAGAAAATTCTATAACTTCCAGCTACACATCTGTAAGAGAGAATTTCGAAATAGATTACGTAAAAATCCGTATTTTGGGTCTAAAGTGGTCGGGACCTCGCAAGAATACTATAGAAAGAGATTGTCACAGCAGACAATATGGCTGAGTGGGAGATAAAATTTCACGCCGGGAATATTGTAATTCTGTGCATCCCTGCTTAAAATGTCGGGTCAAATTCTGATAGAAACCGGGTAGAAGTGGGTTTCTATCCGCGCTTATCCGATTTGAACCCGGTTTTTGTCTCGGTTTCTTACCCTGTTTCTATCCGGTTTTTATCCGGGACTGCATGCCTAAAATGTCGAGTCAAATTCGGATATAAACCGGGTAGAAGTGGGTTTCTATCCGCGCTTATCCGATTTGAACCCGGTTTTTGACCCGGTTTCTTATCCTGTTTGTATCCGGTTTGCATCCGCGACTGCATGCCTAAAATGTCGGGTGAAACTTTTATCCTGTGCTATCCGGGATGTAGCTTATCTCTTTTATTAAAAATTGCGAAATCCATCTTGTTCTCTTTCGGCTTTTATCAGGAAAGCATGGTCAAGAAATAAATTGAATAAATATTATACCCGGTCCTTCCCGGATCCTACCTGGTAAAAAATGCAAATGTTAATTTTCAGCAAATACGAAATCTGTTTTTTAATCGAATCCTACCCGGACTCTATATTATAACATAGAGCATGCGGGTCAGCTACCCGGTCGTACCTGGTTTTGATCTGGAAAACTGAAAAAGTATTAAAATTTCAATCTAAATTGTAGGTTTCGGATAGAAAACAAATTTCGACAGCTTCGAATTAAAATGCTGATTTAGTTTTCCAGGTCAAATCCGGGTAGGGGCGGGTAGCGGCCCCATGCATTGAGTGGCGTATAAACACCGGGTAGGTTTCGGATAGAAAACAGATTTCGACTTAGCTACGAATTACAATGCTGATTTAGTTTTCCAGGTCAAACCCGGTTAAAACCGGGTAGCGGACCCACATGCATTGAGTGGCGTATAAACACCGGGTAGGTTTCGGATAGAAAACAGATTTCGACTTAGCTATGAATTAAAATGCTGATTTAGTTTTCCAGGTCAAACCCGGGTACGGCCGGGTAGCGGACCCACAGGCGTTTAGTGCCATATAAACACCGTGTCGGATTCCGTTAGAAAACGGATTATGTGTTTGCTGAAAATTAATAAGTAGTTTTTTTTACCAGGTAGAAACCGGGTAGAACCAGATATAATATGTATTAAACTTACTTCTTGACCTTGCTTGCCTGATAAAAGCCGGATAGAGCCGGACATTTCCCGTGTAGTACAAATTAAAAGTCAAATGGGTTTTTCCCCGGTTCATTTCCGAATTCTTTATGGCTTTGACCCGACATTTTAAGCAGGGATAACTCCGACACTTACGGAAAATTCGAAGGTGTCATAGAAAATTCTATAACTTCCAGCTAAACATCTGTAAGAGAGAATTTCGTAATAGATTACGTAAAAGTCCGTATTTTGGGTCGAAAGTAGTCGCGAAACCTCGCAAGAATACTATCTGATAGAGATTGTCACAGCAGACAATATGGCTGCGCGGGAGATTAAATTTCACGCCGGGAATATTGTAATTTATGTGTAACTCCGGCATATACGGAAAATTCGAAGCTGTCATAGAAAATTCTATAACTTCCAGCTAAACATTTGTAAGAGAGAATTTCGTAATAGTTTACGTAAAAATCCGTATTTTGGGTCCAAAGTGGACAAAATCTCAAGAACCATCGGAAAATTATATCATCTAGAGACGTCTACCATGTCATTACGCGAGTGATACAAATTTTCGGTCGGTAACACGTCGCTGATCTTGCTACGCTGAACGACTGAGGCACTCATTTTCGGATGGTTATTGAGGTTTGGACCCAAAATACGGATTTTTACGTAATCTATTACGAAATTCTCTCTTACAGATGC
>CAJFCP010000696.1:22337-45120 GCA_904066005.1 Synergus itoensis | reverse complement strand
TTAGTTGGAAGTTATAGAATTTTCTATGACACCTTCGAATTTTCCGTAAGTGTCGGAGTTATGCATAAATTATTATATTCCCGGCGTGAAATTTCAATTTATCTGTCATCTCCCGCGCAGCCATATTGTCTGCTGTGACAATCTCTTTCGATAGTATTCTTGCGAGGTCCCGACCACTTTGGACCCAAAATACGGATTTTTGCGTAATTTATTACGAAATTTTCTCTTACAGATGTTTAGTTGGAAGTTATAGAATTTTCTATGACACCTTCGAATTTTCCGTAAGTGTCGGAGTTATGCATAAATTATAATATTCCCGGCGTGAAATTTTAATTTATCTGTCATCTCCCGCGCAGCCATATTGTCTGCTGTGACAATCTCTATCAGATAGTATTTTTGCGAGGTTTCGCGACCACTTTGGACCCAAAATACGGATTTTTACGTAATCTATTACGAAATTCTCTCTTACAGATGTTTAGTCGGAAGTTATAGAATTTTCTATGACACCTTCGAATTTTCCGTGAGTGTCGGAGTTATGCACAGAATTACAATATTCCCGGCGTGAAATTTTATCTCCCGCTCAGCCATATTGTCTGCTATGACAATCTCTTTCGATAGTATTCTTGCGATGTCCCGACCACTTTGGACACAAAATACGGATTTTTGCGTAATCTATTTCGAAATTCTCTCTTACAGATGTGTAGCTGGAAGTTATAGAATTTTCTATGACACCTTCGAATTTTCCGTAAGTGTCGGAGTTATGCATAATTTATAATATTCCCGGCGTGAAATTTCAATTTATCTGTCTTCTCCCGTACAGTCATATTGTCTACACCAATCAGATACCTCGATACATAAGAAACGCCCATTGGTGTAGCCACACAAATTTTAAAGTTCGTTTATGCAATGCCCTTAAAACCAAAATTTGTTGATTTCTTCCCCTGTAGTAAAATCACTATGAAAGGTGTTTTTTTTTTCGTCAGATGAGGAGTTAGTAGGAGTCTTTTGTGTGACGGAAAGTACTCCGAAAGATTTTTAAAATTAAGCATTCACGACAATAATTATGGGACAACCTATGTATAATCTGTAAGAATTTTTTTTCTAATAGCTCGTGCATCAGCTTCATTACAGTTATAATAGCGCTCAATTGTATTTTGTAGACACGTAATTAATTTATTTTTCTAGAAATTAAGTACAAAATTGAAAAATATGTGCAAGTGAAGAAAAGTAACATATAATAGCATGAAAATGAAAATGTTTATTACTTGCAAGGCATATTTTATAGTCTTACAAAAATTATATACTCGATAATAATATTTTCACAAAGCTCCAACATTAAAAAATCTACAAAATACTTTTAGTGTACATCTGCATAACAGGTTTTTTTTTACTTACTTGTATTCTCGTCTGAAAATATCGCAGTAATTTCTTGACACATAATGCAGCAAAAAATCAAAAGATATAAATAAATTTTGTCTGACATTTTGAAGACTAAATAATGAAGTTTAGAAGACGATAACGAATGAAAGTTTCCCAGTATTTTTCGTCATTTATAAACGAGCTGTATTTGTACGATGATTTTAATTCTTATAAAGATGTAAGATGTATAAACATTTCCGTCATAAAAGGCAAAAATAAACGCTTAGACGTCATAAGTTAAATTGCAAATGTATATGGGTCATTCCACGAGATATTTTCCCCTAAAGAATAGATTCGAATATAAATAAATAAGTATAAATATATATATATATATATATATAAAATAAATAAATATAAAGAATAGAGAAATAAAATACATTTTTTTCTATTCTACAAACAAAATAAACTGACATGTATTTTTTTATTTTGATATGATATGCGAAATTGTTGAGCTATGAATTTTTAAAGTCACGAAATCGGAAAAAGTACCCTAGTAGAAATTGGTCTAGTTTTTCCTTAACACTCTCAAGTAACTCGTAGGGCTGAAATGGGGAAAAACTGGACTAGAGAAATTAGGTAGTGCCTAGTTAGAACCTAACTAGAATTTCCTGAACAGATTTGAATGAAAAAATCCTTGACTAGTAATTAATGAAATTTCTTCATTCAATACGAGAATAGTTTTCCCTTGCCTGTATCTCTATACAAACTAACTAGGATTTCCTGCTCAGTTTTAACTCGAAAGACCCCTCTATTGATTTCTGACAGATTTTCCTCGCTTTGAACGAGCGCTTTTTTCCTGTCAAGGTTTTCGCGAGGAAAAGTTAGGGAAAAGCCGTTATTAGATTTTAAATTATTACATTAGATTTGAAATAACAATATAAAGCTTTAATATAAAAGGATTCTCTCTTAAGGGCATGTGATACTTTTAAGATTATGATTTTCAAATTGCCCAACTTTTCTGCCACAAAAATAAATATTTTGCCCTGAAACTTTGGGAAATGATAGAGAACATGAAAACGGACCGATATTGACTCATTTTATCTTGCATAATGAAAAAAAGTTTCATTTTGCTAAAACTCGTAAAGCATTCGACACTTTGAGGTTAGGTTCGCTATACTTTCCGCAAGTATTCATAATAATTATTTTTCTTATTATTGACCCAAACGAGAGTCAATATCAGTCCCTTAATACATTTAAAAACTTCTCCGAATTAATTTTTTTAAAATATTTATTTTTGTGGAAGAAAACCAGGGTAATCTGAACCTAATTGTCCCGCCAAAAAGGTATTACATGGCCTTAAACAATAATTTTCCAAATTTCAATTTTCGCGAATTAAAACATTTTTTGAAACATAATTTTAAAAAATTTTAATTAAACAGTTTTTGTGATACAAATAGCTAATTAATAATACAAATATTGAAATAAAGTTTTGTGGAAACTTTTTCTTTATAACAGATCAATTAAAAATTTGAAAATGAAACTTTTTAAATTCACCCATTTATAAATTGTTTTAAAAAAAAAATAAAAAATAAAAACATATTCCTCGCAATTATATCTGGCCTTTCAGCGATAAAGCTTGCCTGAGATTTTGTCAACGAAGTCCAAGCAGATTGAATAGCTCAGGTGGTAAGGCGCCCGGCGCGTGTATTAGGTTTTAGGCTAGGGGTTAGGATTGTTAGGGTCGTGTCGGGGGTTCGAGTCCCCAGAGAGTGCTATTTTTTGAAAGCGTTTTTTCGTGCGATTATATCTATAAAAGATACCGTGTAAGAGAAATTTTTTTTTGTAAATTTTCCATTATATATTGTTATTAGAGAGTATGTAAATACCTCGTAAGAAAATAACTAGATTCCTTCTAGATTTCCTAGTCACTAGTCAGTTCCTCACTCGAAGCAGCATTACATTCCTCACTAGTAACTGACAAGTTTCCTAGTTGGGTGCTAACCAGACGTAGGGAAAAATTGACTAGAAACTTGCATAAAACTAGGACCAATTTCTACTAGGGTACTTTTTTCAAATATTTATTGTTTCTAAACTATTCTGTAGAAGAAAACGGTATCAACTGAAAAGTTGATGATTGCTTGTCCCTTTCATATACCTTTTAATTAAATAAAATAATTTTTTTATTTATATGAAAAATTTGCAATTTTTTTAAACAAATAGCATTTTCTCCGAATAGGCATTCGCGAAATTGATTTAATTTTGTACAAACTTATATCATAGTCTACCCAGTGGGCACAAAATTTGGCGACGTCTTTAAGACATCCTTCGACATTTTTACGACATCGTAAAGACATCCTATGTCCATTTCGTAAAAATTTCGTAACGATATTGTAAAGACGTCGGCAAATCCTATGACGTATTTACGACATCGTATGGACATATGATGTCTTTACGATGTCATAAAAATGTCGTAACGATGTCGTAAAGTCGTCGCCAAAGTTTCTCTAGTCTCATTTCGAGATCGGCGTTTTCTCATTTTGAGAACTTTTTTTAACAGTGTATTTGACTCAACTTATGTCTTCTACTTAAGGGGTTATATACACTTATTATTGGAAAAAAAGGGTTTTTTCACGAATTTTTTTGGAAAAGACGGTTAATTTTTTTAAGAACCAACCACTATGCATCTATTTGTATATGTTTGAAGATATTTTATCCCAAATTTGAATGAAAAATATTGACATTTATAGGCACTACGCCCGTTGAGCCAAAACACCTTTTTTCAAACACCCTTTGCGGTGTCCATGATAAGTCGAAAATGGATCACCTGCAATCAATCTAACCAAGAGCTTTATTTAGTTTATATAATTTTACTCTACTTGGACGAAGGATTTGTCGAAATTTTATTTTTAACGTTTTTTTTTTTAATTAAAGTACGTTCAAAGGACTAATACGCATTTATGATACCGCTTCAGTATCGCTCGAACAGTCCGAGAGAACGCACGCGAACGAAAATGAGTTCTGTTTACGCTAAAGGTTTTGAAGCCGTCTTGTGTTCCCATCCAAAAGGACCAAAAATGTCCGTCGCAGCGGCTCCTAAATACTTAAAAAAGTCACAGTCGTTCATTATGAAGTGGGTTGAGCGGTATAAAGTCAGTGGAACTGTCGACGATCTTCCTGAAAGAGCAAAAATGCGTGCAACAACCAGCAAGGAGGACAAAGCAATCGTGCAGCTATTCAAGCGTACCCCCACTCTCGGTTTGCGAGATGCCAAGGCTATATTAGCCAAAAAGGGAGTACACATTAGTATCAACACCATACGACAGCGATTGGCCGAATCGAAGATGCAGTACCGTAGCACGAGGCAAAAACCCCTACTCTCAGAAACCCATATCGAAAAACGGAAGGCATGGGCTGCTGAAAATCTCGACCGGGACTGGTCGAACGTTATTTCTTCTGACGAAGCGTCGTTCTGGGCATGGGTTCCCATTAAGTATGCTTGGTCTGCGGCTGGCAGTAGATTTCTCCAGCGGACCATTAAACACCCAGTGAAGGTCCATGTTTGGGGATGCTTCTCTGAGCGCGGTTTTGGATGTTTGGAGCTCTTCACCGAGAACCTCAACGCTCAGAAAATTTTGCAGATATACCAACGTGGTCTTCTAAGGTCTGCTAAAAAGATGTTTCTAGCCGATAACACCGATTGGATCTTGCAAGAGGATAACGACCCGACCCGAGTCGAAATTTGACGCTACTTTAACACTCCTAGTATTCTTTTGACCCTACTTTACGTCTCCTTGTTCCAAATTCAAACGTTTGACGCTACTTTGATGCTCCCAATGAAACTTTGCTGCTACTTTACGTCTACTTGTTCTACTTAATACTCCCAATGAAATTTTTGCTGTTACTTAGCGTCTTTCTGAAGATTTCCGTTTCATTTCCGATCATTTCGTAGCTTCCCGAAGCCATTCAGACCGCTGTGAGGCTTCTTCTGCCCGGTGAACTTACCAAACATGCCGTCAATTGGTCACTTTCTAAGTTTCTACGTTTCTAGTGATAGAAGTATCGGAGCTCCGTTAGCATCATCTCTGGCATCATCGTCACTGATCGAGTTCGGATTATGTGTGATTATTAACTCGCGTTACTAAATTGACGTGTGATATTTTAATTAAGTATATTCGTTTTCTTGAAAGTGCGACACTAATAATCCCTGTGGTGTAACTTTACAGAGATATAATAATAATCAAAAATTCACAGATTGGTCACGTGCAACGCAAGTATTATTTAAAATATACAGACATATATATAAAATATGTACAAAATGTATATAAATATCAAATAAAAAATTTAATTCAGTAATAAATAACAGTATTTTTTAATATATTAATATTTATATAATATTTTATATTTCCAACCAATCAGATGTTTTGCGTGACGCATGCGCAGTAACGTTTGTAGCGTGAATATTAGCCCCTACTTTGACGCTCCTTGAGCGGAAAATATTAAATTATAGCACCTAGGAGCGTCAAAGTCGCGTCAAAATCACGTTGAATCAGCTCCTACACGGAAAGAAATTAAAGACAGCAGCGACACTCATAGGTGCCACTAATGCGTTTAACAGTACTACTACAGTGCGCCTCTATTTATGACGATCTGTTCTCCCAATTAAGGCATGCTGCTGCCCTGGTCGGGCATGCTGCTGTCCTGGTCAGTTCTAGTAGGGCACGCTGCTGCCCCTAAAAGTACAGCAGCTAACCTGAAACAGTGTTGCTGTTAGACCAAAGTGACAGTGGCGCTGCGTTACCAAGGACTTGTCAGCTGCTGTCTTTAATTTCTTTCCGTGTACGTTAAGACCTTTAGCCCCTACGATAGGGAGTATAAGGAGCGTCCAGGTAGCGCCAAATTTCGACTCGGGGAAACATCGAAGCCGTCTATGGAGCGCTTGGAAAGAGGAAAATGACATCACGACCTTGGACTGGCCATCAAAGTCCCCAGATGCAAATCCAATCGAAAACGTCTGGAGCATCTTGAAGAGGAAGCTTTCCGGAAAACGTGTCTTCACCCTAAAACAGCTGTCACAAAGAATTAAAAAGTTATGGCTAGATTTACCAAAGAACTATGCCGAAAAATTAGTTGAAAGTATGCCAAGAAGGTGCCAGGCCATTCTGGACAACGATGGAGACTGGACCATTTATTAAGTGATTGCGTATTAGTACTTTGAAAGTACTTTAATTTAAAAAAAAAACGTTCAAATATCTCCATTAGTTTTAAAAATACAGACCACACGCTCTTGTTGAACAGACTGTAATGCCCTTAAACTTGACGTGCTGGAGGCAATCGGACTCTAGATTCGGATTCAGCGCGTCAAAATACATAAAAATATATAGGTCTTGTTCTTGGTACAGACCACTTTTTTTTGTATGCCTTTGTTGTAGATTTTACAAGATAAAGTATTATGTACATATTTATTTATAAATTACAATGATAATAATACGGTGCTATTATGCATTTAGAATACTTTTTTTACAGTTTTTCAATAGCAATATAAATTTTCCATCCATTTATCTTAAACTCCGCATTTTGTATCCTGCGCCTATGCAATCCGACAACTCGAGTCTATCAACACTGCGTTTATACAGGGTGTTTCTCGACCTCTATCATTAATTGAAACTACAAATACTATAGCAAAAACTAAGTCGAAAACTCCCATAAGAAAATGTTTTAAAATGCGTAGTTTTTAAACCACAGAGCATTAAAGTTGACCAATCAGGAGCACGCTTTAGACCGCCAAGAATCCATGATATATTGTGAGAATGTGTGTGTTGTCTAAAGCGTGCTTCTGATTGGTCAACTTAAATGCTCTGTATTTTAAAAACTACGCATTATACAACATTTTCTTGTGGGAGTTTTCGACTTAGTTTTTGCTCTAGTATTTGTAGTTTCAATTAATGATAGAGGTCGCGAAACATCCTGTATAGTCTAAAACTTTTTCGTGTTGTTCTTCAATCTATTGAAAATTAAAATAAAAGACTAATGGATATAAAAATTCACGATAAAAAAGGCATGAAAATATACCAGATAACCAGCAAAAATTGTAATAAAAATATTCAGCTTGACAGCTTGCATGTTTATATAAATGATGTTCTTGATTAGTACTTTTGACTCCCTAGGGAGTAAAAAGTACTTTTTGATCCAGGGACAGTATTTGTCACTCCCTGATTAGTAGTCGTCTATCTCCTTTCTTACCACCTTTGATGGCTGGATTCCTCTCTGGTTGCAGGGCGGCCCAAGCCGAGCTTTAATAAAATTTTCGAATTTTAATTTTTGAAGGACGTATATCTATATGTGAAATTTTATTGCGCATCTTTTTTTTCTATTTAAAAAGTTATAGCTTTTTTAGTTTTTAAAATAAAGCAGAAAAACTGAATTTTTTGAAAACACCAATTTTAATCCGCTTCTCTCTTTAGCTCGTGCTCAGTTCGACAGCTTTTGGATTTTTTAAATGAAATTTGCAGGAAATGTGCTTTCGGGTGTCCTTCAATTGATAGAACAATAGGAATTCAAAAATTTATTTTTTTTTTTTTAATTATTATTATTTATTCTTTTCTGATGTTCAGCGTAAATCTGACTTTTTTAAATTCGAGTGTTTCGTTTATCGAGGGAATTTTGAGCAAGCAAAAACTTCTTGCGACAATAATGCGGAGAAAACTATAATAAAGTTTTTTGGAAAGTTTCAAATCAAAATATATAATAGTTTAGGAGTAGTTATGATCTTAGTCAGCGTTGGAGTTTTTGAGTGTACAATGTACTCTACGACTAACCGTGCTAAGCGTTGGCGCTGACTAAGATCATAACTACTCCTAAACTTTTGATCTGAACCTTTCAAAAAAATTTTATTATAGTTTTCTCCGCATTTTTGTCGCGAGAAGTTTTTTCTTGCTCAAAATTCCCTCGATAAACGAAACGCACTAAATAAAAAGTTACAACTTAGTTAACTGACTAACTAAAAAAGTTACAATTTTTTTTTTATAAGAAAAATAATGCGCAATAAAATTTTACATATAGATACATCCTTCAAAAATTTAATTCGATAATTTTGTTGAAAGCTCAGTTTCGCCCGCCCAGCAACCGAGGAGAATCGACCCATTAAAGTCGGCAAGAGAGAGGGTAGACGACTACTCATTTACTCTCGCGTTGGAGAACACATGTATATATTGACATAAAAATTTGGTATTAAAATTTTTATCGTGGAAAATTGTAGGACTAGAGGCAGGTAGAGGTTATATTATTATTAAAATTATTTATCTTCAATACCCCGTGCAGAAATTGACCCATTTAGCCATATTTGAAAATATGGGGCAACGATATAGCAGTAATATTTCATTAATATCAATCTTAAATTATTATTCCCACCTTAAAATAATATTATAAAATTGCCCTAGCGGAAGGCTCGGAATGAAATTCATTCTAAACCAAACCAAAATTTTCCGAATCATTCCGGAATTTGTACCCGAACCAAACAGTTTCATTCCGATATAATTTGAAGTAAGTTTTCAATCGAATTAATCCGAAGCCGATTCAAAATAAGTCCGAATAAATCGGGTCAATCCGAATTAAACAGAATTAATCCGAACTTTCAATACGAATGAATCTGGTCAATCCGAATCAATCCGAATCTATCATAAGTTACAATAAAAATGAATTCGGTCTATCCCAATCAATCCGAATGATTCCGAAAAAATTGCATTCATTCGAGACCGGATTTATTCGGATTAATTCGGATTTATCCTATTCATTCAGGTTACAAGTTTGGATTGATTTTGAATGGGCCTCGGATTAATTCGAATTGAAAACTTCCTTTGGATAAAATCAAAATGAAGCTGTTTGTTTCGGATACAAATTCCGGAATGATTTGCAAAATTTTGACTTGGTTCAAAATGAATTTCAATTCGAAGCTTTCGCTAGGGTAAGATATTTTTGATAATGAAACAGGGCATTGAAGAGTTTTTCGTATGTAAACCAAACATCAGGTAAAAATAGGAAATTCAAAATTCAGATCTTGTCAAAATTTACGGCGAATTTCAATTTTGGCAAGACCTGAAGTGAGGTGAAAGTGAAATCAAAGTGAAATGAAATTACAGAATCGCCTCCCATTTTTTTATGAAAATTATTATTAAACTACGTTTTATGATTACATTTATTTCATAATTCTTAATAACCAGAGATTTAAAGGAATTTAAAAAGATTACAAAAGTTTTAAAGTGATTTCAAAGCATCTCAAAAGATTTCAAAACGTTTCAAGAGATTTCACCTTTCAGCAGATTTCAATAGATTTAACAGATTTTAGAAAATTCAAAAATATTTTTGTTTTCAAATGACTTCAAACTCTTGAAAATTTGTTTGAATCTTTTGAAATTCCCAAAAATCTCTTAAAATCCTTTCATATGCTTTCCTTTCACTCTGAAATTCCTTTAAAATTCTTAAATTTTTTTTTTGTTCTTTTAAAGTACTTTGAAATTTTTGAATATTATTAAAAATCCCTTACAATATTTAAGAATATTTTTAAATAATTGAAAATTCTGAAACTATTTTGAATTTTTTTAAATTCCCTAAAAACTCTTTAAAATCTCTTGATACGTCTTCAATTCAGTTTAGTTTAGTCTAGTTTAGTTTAGTTTAGTCGGAAATTATCATTATTTCTACATCTCTTATTAAGATTTTTATTTTTCAAGAGAACAAGGAGTGATCACAAACACAAGCCAACTTAAAAGCTTCTCTATTTATTTTCTTTTACAATTATCACCATCATTATTATTATCAATATTATTATTGTTAATTTTATTATAGTAGTTCACATGACAGCATCATGATATATTAGAATCAAAATAAAATTTTGTAATCTGCTTCTATAAATCAGAGTTCAACTATCGTATGATTACATTTATCTACTTCCCGAGCGTGACACTGGGCTGGGGAAATTATTATAATATAATTAATCTTCAATATATGAGATTCACTACATCATTCAAAATCATGGAGCAAAAAAGTTGTAACATATTTTTATTCCTAATTGTTATGCAGGGCATTTTCGAATCTCTATGCGAGCCCTTGGCAAATAATTACGACATCAGAAACATTAAATCGGTGAGTACTTTTAAAAACTTTTATATGGGGGATTTCATTTCAAGTAAACCCACTTTTGAAACCAATTTCATCCGATCGGGCTCAAACTTGCACAAAGTTTAGCCCTATTGAGTAATAGTTACCATACCAAATTTGAACGAAATCGGTCAAAAACTTGCCGAGTTGGAGGGGGTGGAATTTTGACATTTTGGTCAAACAGCCCCTGTTTCAGATCCATGTAAATAATAACCTATAGCATTTAGAAAATTTTGTCCAACATGTTTTCGACAGATTTTTCTTCAATCTTTAAAAAAAAAAGATAAAAATTTTTGAATACAAAATTTGGCCGCTTTTTTTGAAAATCAAAAATATTTTTGACTTTTTCTTCAAAAAGAATCGTTTTTTTTTTCTTTTTTTTGGTTCAAAAGAAAGCTCAGATCTTTTTTTTTGAGAACTTTGTGGTTCAAAAGTGGGCTGAGACTTTTTTATCTATCAAAATAATGTAATCAGTCCTTTAGTAGTTTAGAAAAACCACAATTAATATTTTTGAAAAATTCCAAAAAAGGCGAAGATATGGGACTTTGAAATTTTGTGGACCTTTTTTTTGGAAACATCATATCTTTGGTTCTAATTAACCGTGTAGTCGTCTCCTCGTCGATGTGGAATGGGAATGAGGAGGATACAATTTAAAAAAAAAACAGTGAGAGTGTTCGTTAACGAGGTTCAATTCTTGGAACATTTTTTCCTTGATAAGGGATTTTACTAATCTCCAAATTAAGGTTAGGGTTCCATGGAGTTGAACACTACGTTTTTTCGAAACGAACTCCCACTATTTTTTTTCTTTCTTTCAAATTTTTCGGGTTTCCTTTGGACCGCAACACTGTCAAACACGTGGTTCAGTTCTGAACACACGGTAAGCGGTTAGGTTGCTTAAATCCAAAGAAAAAACACCTTTATTTATCTTTGGGAGATTTTATAAGTGGATAAATTAGTTCCCTTTTTTCTGGAACACCCAGCAAACAATTGAGGTTCCTTTTTGGGAACACACAATTATTATTCTCTTTTAGGGTTCCACCCTTTAAAACACTCAATAACCAATTGAGGTTCCTTTTTAGGAACACTCACTTAATTTTAAGGTTCTTTTCTCTAAGGACACTAATTTCGGAACTCTTCAGGTAGGAGGAGGAGAAAAGGAATATTATTGGGTTACATGTTTGTACGAACACCAGTTATTCCTGTTTTAAACAATTATTTGCCCTAAAAAGGGCCGATTGTTAATTTGTTCTAAAAAGAACAGGTTTTTATGGAGTAGGATTAGAAGAGTTGTCTTCGAGGTACATCGGCAGGTTTGCAGGTAACCGATTTCAGGCATGGAGCTTCCGGTGAGACCGTGGTTGAACAACTCGGTTTTGGCTGAAACCGCTTAGACACGTGTCCTCTTTTGGTTATCCGCGACCCTGGAGTGATTTTTTTTCCTGGTGATGCCAGAATCGTATAGGGTTTTGGGCAGATTTCTCGACGACTAATCCTCGGCTTGGTCGGACTTATTTTGATAGACGATACTTCGAGGATGATGACGTCATCGTCGATTTCCAGAGCTCCTGGTTCCGGGGCAAGACTCCTTACTGCCGTAATGCGGGGCCGGAATTCCAAATTTTTCCCTGGTGTTACGGGAAGCCCGTTGTGTAGCCGGAAACAGTTCGGGCCGAATACGTCATCCACTTGGAAGTGTGGAGGAGTCCTGGGTCGTGTTCCACTTGTCGTTGGGATCGGAACGTCTATCCTGGCGCGGGATTCTCTGAGTTCAGGGAGGCGAGGTGGCGATCTCGGTTGTGCCTCGCCGGATGTTGATGCAGGAACGTCTGTTCTGGAGATCGTCACTCGTAGGTCCGGACGTTCGACCTTCCAACGGGACCGGTATCGAGACTAAGGTCTCTCCATTCTCCGAAGCTTCCTTGGCCAGTCGAATCTTATTTGCGATTCGTTTCCTCGGGCCGGGTCTGATCGGCCTTTTCTTTACAGGTGAAATCATTCACGAATTTCGGTTCTCAAAAAAAGAAATACCTTGAGTTCAGTTCTGGTAACTATAAGTTACACATGAACATCAAGGGTAAGTCCCTTCGAAGAGAACACACTCAGATGGTTAGGTTGAGAAATGAAAAGTATCCTCAAATAAGATAAATGCCCAGGAGGGAATTTAGGAAATGATCCAAGTTTAAATAGATATTAGAAATGCTCTCCCAAAAGTGTGTCGAGATGGAGTCAATTTTGGTGGCGAAATGCATTAATTTATATTCTTGGCGGGCGGACCGTTCGGTGGGGACACGCGCCCTGATTGGACGTGCTGGGCCAATCCGAGGCGTGCCCCCGCCGAAGAGCGCCAGCCGGGAGAAAATTTCGAGAATTGAAAATCGCGGAATCTGTTTTCGTTATTCTCTCTCTGGTCTATTCTTTATTTCTTGAGAAGCTTACATTCACGGAACTAACTTCCGTTACCGAATCTTAGAATGCGAATTTCAAGGAAAGTGTAATATGTTAACAGTTTCCAGAAGGGAAATCCATTAACGATTCTTAGGAAAAAATATTACTTCGAAAAGTTTTAGGTTTGAGGAAAAATAGATGAATTGTTGTGGGCGACAATTTTTAAAGTAATTGTTGCGGACGACAATTTCCACCGGGCCTCAATGCCGACTTTTCGATAGTAATAATAACAAGTTTAATTAAATCTTAAATCTACGAGGTTCTTAACATATTCTATGATCTTAAATCTAACTTATATGCTAATACCAGGTGTGTAAATATGAAACCGGAATTTTTGTATAAAAAATACACTTTTATTGTATAAAAATGATAAAGAATATTTTATTCAAAGTATGCTCCATCGCTAGCTATACATTTTTCCCACCTGTCTGGCAATTGGTGGATGCCACGCCAAAAAAACTGTTGCTCTTTCGAGGCAAACCAGTCATCGAGCCACTTTCGTACATTTTCGTAAGAAGTGAAGCGCTGCTCAGCAAGTGCGTGTCCCATCGATGCAAATAGGTAGTAATCGGACGGAGCCATGTCTGGTGAGTAAGCCGCATGCGCAAGTATTTCCCAACTAAATGCCTCAATCGTTTCCTTAACCAGTTTTGCTGTGTGTGATGGTGCATTATCATGAAGCAAAATCACTTTGTGTTGCCTTTTTTGATATTCTGGTCGTTTTTCACGCAAAGCCTGATTCAGATCGATCATTTGTTGTTGGTAGCGTTGAGTATTAACGGTTTCTCCAGGTTTTAGCAGCTCATAATATATGACACCCTTCTGATCCCACCAAACACAGAGCATTGTCTTCCGTCCAAAGCGATTTGGCCTTGCAGTCGATGTCGATGGTTCGCCTGGATTCACCCACGATTTACGACGCTTAGGATTCTCAAAATAGATCCATTTCTCATCGCCAGTCACAATTCGATGGAGAAATGACTTTCTTTTGAACCTGGTGAGCAGCATTTCGCAAGTGGTTTTTCGGTTTTCCTGCTGTCTTTCATTCAGTTCATGTGGAACCCATTTTCCCACCTTCTGGATCTTTCCCATGGCTTTCAAACGTATGGAGACGGCTTCTCGTGTCACATTTAATTGATCTGCGAGTTGTTCTTGCGTTTGAGCATCATCCTCATCCAACAATGCTTGCAATTCGCTGTCTTCAAACTTTTTTGATCGTTTTCCACGTTCTTCGCTTCTTACGTCAAAATCGCCATTTTAAAATTTTTTAAACCACTCAAAGCACTGTGACTTACCAAGAGCATGCTCACCGTAAGCTTCGACAAGCATTCGATGCGATTCTGCAGCAGTTTTCTTTAAGTGGTAACAAAAAACCAATGATGTCCGCAAATCGTAATTTGTAGGCACAAAACTCGACATGTTTAACGCTATTACTAACTATACTATTGTATGAAACTTGTATTGTTGTGAGTCAAAAATCTTTGTCAGAGATGTGAACAACAAGATGGGGCCACTGTCGCGGTTTGTCGGTAACTACATAGACAGGTAGAGCCATCTATTGGCAAATTCCGGTTTCATATTTACACACCTGGTATATTGAAAGTTTCTTACTTATTCTATCATATTAATTAGATGTACTTATATACTAATATATTTACAATTATTTACATGGCCACGTATCAGCTAATGGGTGTTCACAAAAACTCCTGTTGATAAAAAATAGGAGTAAGGTTCCTAATTTTATATATCTTTACGTGACTTACTACATATTCGGTTTTCTCCCTGGTCGTAGACTATAGCGCGACTGGGAGTTCTTGATTCTAGGCAGAAGTTTCTTTGTACTTCCACGAGGCCGGCCACGTTTCCTGACCGTAAAGGGGTTCTGTCTCAGAACACCGGATGGTGGGTTCTTTCCAAGAACACCGGGTTGAGGGTTCTGTCCAAGAACACCGGATGGTGGGTTCTGTTCCAGAACACCAGGTTGTTTCATGGCCATGAAATACAGTAGCGCTCAGAAGTATTTTGTAGATTATTTATGTTAGAGCCTTGTGAAAATAGTATTATCGAGTATATAATTTTTGTAAGACTAAAATATGCCTTGCAAGTAATAAACATTTTCATTTTCATGCTATTATATGTTACTTTTCTTCACTTGTATATATTTTTCAATTTTGTACTTAATTTCTAGAAAAATAAATTAATTACGTATCTACAAAATACTTTTGAGCGCTACTGAACGTCGCGCGAGACGAAAACGCCTGTATCCCTAGTTGCATACGATATTTTCTTCAAAAAGTGCACGAAACCACGTATTTGAGAGCGTGTCAAGCGAGCCGAAAGTTGCTGTTTCCAGAGGTTAGAATAGCGCGACTACAAGATTCTCCGCCAGAGGCAGTACTGTCGCGAGTTTTTTTTACCTCCAGCTGGAGTTTTTTCCCCTGTTAGGAGTTTTTTTCCGAGTTTTTTTCACTGCTCTGGAAACAGCAACTTTCAGCTCGCTTCACACGCTCGAAAATACGTGGTTTTCGTGCACGTGTTGAAGAAAAAATTTTTTTGACTTTTTTTTGTAAACTCAAAAAACAAAAATAATAATAATCGGTCACACTTACCCAGTATGACGTAATGATCACACTGGGTAAAATCAACCCCAGCAACTTTGCACTGCGACAAATTAAGTAGAATTGAATTCCAGAACAGACACAAATTTTTTCTTATATTTCAAGCATTTTTTTAAAAAAAGATCTGTATATGTTACATATTCAAAATTTCATTTTACCTATGCAAAAAAAATTAAACGAAAAAAAAATGTTGAAAAAATAACTTTTTTACAAAAATTGACATAACTTTCGTAATTTTTATTTTTCGGATTTTTTAAGATGAAATAATGAGCTTCCGAGGGAATTTACTTATAAATACGGTACTTTCAAAAAGCATATTTATTTTGACATACGAAAGTGGGACTTTGCACGAAAAAATAAAAACGACATTTCCTTTGAAAAATTGTTATTTACTGTTGAAAATTATTAAAAAAAGGATATAATATATAATAAAAAATGAAAAAATACATTCATACTTGAAGCTTCAGACTACCAACAGTTGACGGTATAAGTACCATTCTCTTTGATTTCATAGGTCTTTTTCTAGATCAAAAATATGCTGGGGTCGATTTTACCCAGTGTGACTGAATAGGGCAGCCCTAATCGGTCACACTGGGTAAAACCAAAGATATGATATTTTCTAAAAAATGGTCCAAAAAAATTTCAAAGTCCCATATCTTCGCCATTTATTGAAATTTTTCAAAAATATTTATTGTGGTTTTTCTAGACTACTAAAGGACTGATTACACCGAATTACACGCAATTCCCATTCAAGCACGAAAATTCTTGTGATCACTTGACATTGACTCCACCTAAGAACATTCGAGAGCTAGCGACATATGGTTGTTTCGAGTTACTCGACGTTCATTTTGATAGATAAAAAAGTCTCAGTCCATTTTTGAACCACAAAGTTCTCAAAAAAAAGACCTGAGCTTTCTTTTGAACCGAAAAAAAAGCATGGAGAATAGACATAAGGAGATCAAACTAATGTAACGAAAAATGAACACATTTCGGTCGGAAGTTCCGCAGTGCATTTGAATTTGTTTTCATGTCCATGTTCATGTGTTTTTAATAATTTTGTAACATGTTCATAAGCAGGTGAATTGTCAATAATTTTTCATCATTTTTCAAAAATGAAGGTAATTTTTTTTTTTGATATTTCTTATAAAATATATTTCTGATATTTCTTATAAAATATAATGGGCCAATTCATTATTAAAATAAAATAAATGATTGTTTACATTCATTTGAGGTTATATTTATACTTCATGATGACAGCCATTTGATAGCCTGCGAATGGCGGCCATTATTAGTATCTCCTATGGAACACTAACGCCATCAGTAGAGAAGTTCTTGTATTTTTTTATTGTACTTCCGACCAAAAGTGTTCGACTTTTGTAAAGTCGATGTACAGGACTTTGCTCTTCTTATGTCTATTCTCCATGAAAAAAAGAAAAAAAAAACGGTTCTTTTTGAGAAAAAAGTCAAAAATATTTTTGTTTTTCCAAAAAATCTGTTAAATTTTGTATTCAAAAATTTTTATCTTTTTTTTTTAAAGATTGAAGAAAAATCTGTCGAAAACATGTTGGACAAAATTTTCTAAATGCTATAGGTTATTATTTACATGGATCCGAAACAGGGGCTGTTTGACCAAAATGTCAAAATTCCACCCCCTCCAACTCAGCAAGTTTTTGAACGATTTCGTTCAAATTTGGTACGGTAACTACTACTCAATAGGACTAAACTTTGTGCAAGTTTGAGCCCGATCGGATGAAATCGGTTTCAAAAGTGGGTTCACTTGAAATGAATACCCCCATATATATTATTAAATTTCGAATTCCTCTTTTTATGCCAAAATGGAGGGATTGATCACCTGAACTTTGATCGTATAAAAAATTGCAAGACTTCAACAGATTTCAAGAGATTTAAAGGATATGAAAAGATTTCAACGAACTCACGAAATTTTAAGAGATTTCGAGGAATTTGAAATATTAAATGACTTTTTAAAAGAACTTCAAGGATTTTATGCAATTTTAAGAGAATTGAAATGTTTCTTTATGAATTATATAGATTGTTGCGTATTTTAAAAGAGTTTTGGAAATTTTACATAAAACTCAAATTTTAAAGGATATTGTGGTATTCTTTTATAGAACTCCAATTTTTAGGAATTTTGAGGGAGCTTGTGATATTTTAAGCTATAAAAATGTTTTTCAAATAAATTTTAAGGTGGTTGAACAATTTTTTCGTGGATTGTAACCCTTACTTGGCACACTGGGTTAAAATCAACCTCAAGCTCATTTTACCGTTTTCTTCCTTAATTTTAAGTACTTTAATGTAAGGATGGAGGATTTATAGTGAGGATAAAGTTCCGAAAACTGGAAACCTCCGATTTTCTTTGGGCTCCGTATACGTATGTATTTTGACGCGCTGATTGCGAATATGATAATTATGGTGTTTTGCGTTTATCTCTCAGTTAATATGCAAAATTAAAAAAAAATTCAAATAAAAGTTGTAGCTCTCATCGAGGTACACATTTTTTGTTTCAAATATTTTTTTCTACGAGCGATAGTTTCCGAGAAAATCAGAAATATATCGATTTTCATTTTTAAAAAACCAATAAACCATGGCTCTTTACATTCTAAATGGAAATCATTATAAAAGAAAATTATTGTAAAGGGAAATGGCAAAGGGAATAATAAAGGGAATTGGTAAAAAGAATGCTAAAGTTAATGGTAAAGGGAATGGTAAAAGAAAATGGTAAAGGGGAATGATAAAGTAAAATGGTAAAGGAAAATTTTAAAGGGGAATGGTAAAGGGAAATGGCACAGTGAATGATAAAGGGAAATGGCAAAGGGAATTGTAAAGAGAAATGGCAAAGGGAATATTAAAGGGAATGGTAAAGGGAATGGCAGAGGGAATGGTAAAGGGAATTGGAGAAGGGAATGGTAAAGGGAAATGGTATAGGTAATTGGTAAAAAGAATGCTGAAGGGAAATAGCAAAGGGAATTGTAAAGGGAAATGGTAAAGGGGAATGGTACCAAACATAAACCAATGGAGATACGATGGAAATCTATGTATCACTGATTTTCTCGGACACTATCACTCGCAGAAAAGAATATTTAGAACAAAAATGTGTATTTCGATAAGATCTACAACTTTTGTTTGAAACATTTTTTTTTAATTTTACATAATAACTGTGATATATGCAAAAAACCATTATTTTTATGATTTTCGGAGGTTTCCGGTTTTCGGAACTGCACTCGTTTTCAATTTTTATAAATTTTATTTTTTTACTATAATTAATTTTATTTTTTGACTACATAACCTACATGTTCTTTTAAAGTAAGCTTTTACTTTTGATTTGATATAATTTTCAAATAAAAATATTCAATAGTTTATTTTTTAGAGCATTTTTTATCGATGGGGTATAGATTAACTCCAGAGTGCCAAGTACATGATTCCACAGAAGTAAATGCGTAGAAATAAAGAAATTTCAAGCGATTTGAGGAATCTTAAAATATCAAAACAGTTTTTTAATGAGTGTTACGAATTTTAAAAAAATGTACTAATCTTTAAAATAACTAGGGGTGCCATTATGAGCACACATTCTCATCACACTTCGCGCGCTTACATACATTCGCTTACCAACCTTCATCGCTGCTAAGTACTTTTATTTAAATTACTTTATTTTCAAATGAAGAAGAAAACTAATTTACTTAAGGTTCTATCGACCTTAAGGAACACATTCTCATCAGTGCACATGCGCTTCGTGTTCGATATTTAAACATTCTTTAAAAATATAAAATTCAAATTTCTAACCAAATAACGCTAATCTCACGTTATTTGGCTTAAAATTTGAAATTTGAAATTTTTCAAGAAAATTCAAAAAGTGGTTATACCAGTCTTGTAGGGCGTTCAAAAAAGAACATTTTTCATCTCTTAACTTTTTTTCATAGCGTGTGTTATTTAGCTTAAAATTTTAATTTTCTTCATTTTTTTTTTTTGAATTTTCGATATGTTATAAGTCTGAAAATTTTTGTTTTATCGAAAAAAGTTATGATGATAAATTGTTCGACTAATTAAGTACTACGAATATCCTTAAATAGAATTTGTAAATTAAAAAATTTTTTTTTTAATTTTAAAAATGATCCAAATTTTTTAATTTTTATCCAAAATGGCTGGCCAACGAACTTGATCTTCATTTTATGACACTAAAAGAGTATACCAAAGGCCAATCAAATCGGTCAATTCTTTCGAAAGTTATCGTGCTCACAAAATAAAATCTACAGACAGACAGACACATTGGTAAAAACATGTTTTTCGGGTTCAGGGGGTCACATAACGCAGGGGCGGATCCAGACAAGGGCTTTGGGGGAAGCCACGAAATAATTACCCTTCCCCCTCCACCAAGTTTTTGTATTTATAAGCTGCTTGAAAATTTCAAATCTGGGCTTTTGGGGGGGGGGGCAAGAAGCCGTGGCCCCCCCCTGGATCCGCCCATGACATAACGTGGACATTTGACAAAAAATGGGGGGTCAAATTTTACACAAAACTAATACATTCTCTAATGAGAATGTAAAAATATGGTTGTAGAGCAAAAATACCTAATTTTAATAAGTTTCCCATAACACGAGGATTTTATGAAATTTTTAACGATAAAAAAATTTTATTTGCCTTCAAATAATTTTTTAAGAGATAAATTTTAAAGGATTTGTTAAATTTTTTGTGAAATTCATTTCCAAGTGTTTTCTAAGAATCGTAATAGATTTTGACAAATTTTAAGATATAGTCAGAAAAAGATATAAAATAATCTGCATATTTTATATCGAGTTGTCTCTTTCTAATAATTATACTAATTGCTATTATTATTGTTTTAGAAAATTGTGAAAAGACGAGTATTGATTGATGATACAGAAGGTGTGGAGGCGATGGAAATGTTTTTGACAAGTCGGTCAGACATTGAATATTTTTTTAAATCTTTGCTAGAGAGGATTGAGTACTACGAAGAAGAATTAAAAAATGTAAGCACGTCTAGAAATACATTTTTACTTAATTTTGCGGAATTTTTTTATATTGCATGATGTCAATAAAAATCAATTCACTGCTATCTTTTATAGTGTGTTTCTCATGATAAAGAAATTGCTCATCGCAATGTTGCACTGGCGCTGTACGAGAAGGGCAGCAATGCCACACAGCTTTTACTTTTTGCGGATGCGGATTCACTTTTCAAGGCTTACAAAATACCTGAGAGTCTTCAATCAGATACAGAAAAGGTTTATAGAGTTATCAAAAATCGTGCTTCGAGCCAAATAGAATCATTCAAAGGGCTTGATATCAGAGAGATATTTGTTTATGGTGAAGATGTAATTATTGACCGGAAGACCGAATTGTACAGGTGGGAGAATGCAAAACATCAGGACCTTATATCAGATCTTTTGTCAGGTAAAGAAGTCACCTTGTTTCCTAACGCAATGGATTTCCGGTACAATGCTGTCAAGTTTAATAGCATTGAACTTATTTTTGAATTAAAAAACAATTCATTGGAAAAGGAGTTGAATGAAACGCTGAGTCAATTTACCCTGTCGATGGAACATCAGGGTAACTCTCATTTCAGATGTGCGAAAGATATGTACGTGATTTGGCATCAAGATTTCCCCCTTTTAAAAAATTTTATTCTGGATTTTAAAAATCGTGTGATTATTAAAGTTTTGAGAGGTGACTTTATGCTGAGCCCGTTTGCTGCATGGAATGTAACGATAATTAAAAATGCAAACAGTGCAGTGTTTGATAAATTAGCAAAATATAAAAATGCTGTTGATCTAGTACTTGAAGGAGTCACTCAATATATAGATGAGGGTGCAGAAATATGTAACAGAAATTTAACAAAGTATTACGAGCTAGATCCTATTTTGAAAAATTTCGAAGATTTATTATATGATCAGAAGCTAACCAAACCATCTGAGTGCAAGCCTGCCGCTGACCAGAGCGACTAACGGGACACCAATCAGATGTCAAGTGCTTTATCCACGGTTTCGTCTAAACCAGAAGAGCTATGTCAGCGTCTGATGAGCAATATTAACAGAATCTAACCAAGCCAAGAAAAATAAAACTTTATTTTGTAGAAAATATATACTTAATTCCTATATATTAAATCTCCTCTAGAAAACCTAATGAAATATCTCAAATTTCTTTCGAATTTTATCCAAAACTTATCACCCTACCCAGGAAACAAGAAACGATTGACCGCGTTTCAATCGTATTTGAGGTCGTATGAAATGTGTATCTTAAACTGGAATGGCAGATTGCTGATGATAGGTTAGAGGTGCCAATAAACTTGCATTTCACTATTATATGTATGTAAATTTTATTACAATTTAAGGCTATTGGAGCAAAGGACAAAAAGTCATTTCGAATATATATATAGTTTTTAGGCTGCAAAATTACACGGATTGAGATTTCCTTTAGCCGAAGAGGGTTTCTTGAAGCCAGGAGGGGGGATGCTCTTTGTTTTTCGAAAAAACTAATTTGTTTGGCTAAAATGGGAAAGTTTCAGCTAGAGTTACGTTTTAGGTTATGTTAGCCGAAACTTTCCGATTTTAACGATTTTAGCCAAAAAATTAGTTTTTACGAAAAGAAAAGACCATCTCCCCCCTCCTGGCTTCGAGAAACCCTCCTCGGCTAAAGGAAATCTCAATGCGTGTACTTTTGCGGCCTAAAAAATATATATATTCGAAATGACTTTTTGTTACTTGCTCTAACAGTATCCAACAGTCTTAAAGATTTTAATTTAAATATTTATATTAAATTATTTAAATATATTTTATTTATTTTATTTTAATATTTTATTTAAATATTTATAAAATAGGTTTCTTATGATGGACATTGTTGAATCTATAAAATTCAATTCATTTAAGTTCTTAACTAATCTGCATTTTGCTATTCAAATTTACTCGCACCCACTTCCGATTCACTACAATTCAATAATGAAGAGCGCAATCTGCATTATACAATTCATTGGACTTCATCAATCATCAATTGTATGATGCAGATTTGTTTCTGTAAAAGTGAATCTGCACTTTACCATTCAGTTTGACATCCTTCAAACTCCATTTCATTGAGAACTCGAAACGATTTATGCGTTTCTTCTGTGAAGCGTAAATCACCAATTGAACATAATTTAGTTTTTTGAGGTTATGTTCTCCTATTCAGAATGTCTTAAAACGATAGAA
>CAJFCP010000696.1:645-17337 GCA_904066005.1 Synergus itoensis | reverse complement strand
AAAAAAACCTTTTTTAGGAAACTGGATTTTGTCACCATTACAAAGCTTCCTCTATGAGGAAGCAAAAATTGAATTATAATTTCTGTTACACAATTACAGATGAAAAAAATAGTTTCATTTTACATGTTCAAGTCCATAAAGGAAAAGTAGTTTTCGTAGTCCTATAAATTATTAAAAAAAAAAAATCAAATAATACGTGTCTTCTATTTTCATAAGGTCTACAATACGGTAAACTCCTACGTAAAAAATTCTAAAGTGTCTTTTTTTAGACTACCCTAGTGTACACCTTAAAAAATAAATTAACATACACAGTATAATTCTACAGAACAATTTTTTGTAGGTAGTTATGGACTATTTAGAAACAACATATATTTTATTTTTTATTTCTATTGCTTTAATTTACAACCAATAGAAAATTATACAAGATGACCTTACACATTTTTTTATTTGAATTAATGACCATCAGATAATCTCTTCCTCAAGATTTCTCTAATAACCCGCATGTTAGCCTCGGCTTGTTGAAGAAAAGTGCGCGTGTCTCTTATTTCAATGTAAGTATGTGCGGCTAAGTTTAATTCATACATTTTACCCTCGACAATTATTGGAAAAAATAATACCCCGTTGGTCATTCCGCTAAATATGTCATCTTCTATTATTGGAAAAGCATTAGGATGTCCACGTGCCCGAATCTCACCATTTGAATTATAATAATAAGGAGGAGGAAGATTCATGCGAGTTGCTCCACTTAATTCTGTAAGAAAAATAAAAGCTTGTTAATTAAAAAAAGAAATGAAAACATTTTCTACAGTCCTTCCTAAAATTCATTTACATATAGTATATGTAAGTATGAACCAAATCTACCCTGCTTAAAAAAACTGTTAGAACTCGATAGAACTCTGGTAGAGCATAGTGTAACCAACTATTGTTGCGGTATATTAATCGTCTAATAAAACGAGAGCTTAAAATTGTTTAGATTGAAAAATGGGTAAATATAGCTAGATAATTAAAACTTTTTTCGCATTTAATATGTGCTATAAATAATAATAATCGACTAAAGGCAGGATGATTGAGATGGAGGAAAGGCGTACATTTTAAATATTACCTCCATAGTATATTCATCACTAAAATTCAATTACACAAATATTAATATTATCATTCTAAGACTGGACAAGCATTCACAAAACTCAACAAAAATCGAAAAAGATGTAGCAAATGACATTTCACAGCACTAGGCATCACTCGACATAATGATCAGATTAATTGCAATAAATAGTTTCGCAAGGGGTGAAAATGGCATGAGATAACTGTAACATAGATGTCACCTTGGCCTCCTCGATGCATGCGCTTGCGCGCTAGTAATGATCAGCCATTGGGCCCGACAGATGTCGGACAGTGGTCGGACAGATCCGACGATCGTCGAAGTTTGGACAGCGAGGTGCGCGGAGTTGCTCGCTGCCCAAGAACACTCTAATAAGGACGTTAAACTCCCATGGAGGGGGTGAAGCCGAAAATTTTAGGCCGGTGGGGATAAACAGATTTGCTTGCGCAGAATCACTGCGCATATACAGCTGTTTGAATTTGTCTGTATATTCATGTATCGTCGCCAAGTTCCAATTTAAAAATTCCATTTCTTCATTTTACTCAACAACTATTAAATTTGGAATTTTTTCCCTCTGTAGAGTTAATCAATTTTTAACTAGAATTATGTGCATAGAACGAGAAAATATCTAATTCAAATATTTTTTAAGTAAAATGAAAACGTTGATTTTTGAACTCAAATTTTGAATTCTTCGTTTTATGCAAAAAATAGCGAAATTAAATATTTTTTCGCTCTATACGCAGTCTTATATTTAAAAAAAGATTAGCGCAACAGAAGAGCGAAGAAATATTTATCTATAATTTTCGTTGAGTAAAATGGAGAATGGAATTTTGAGCTTAACACTTTCGGGTCCAACGCCCTTAAACAATAAGACTTCAAATATGTGCGAACAAAACAAAAATTAAGTATGTACAATTCAAAAAATTATCTCTTCTTTTCTGCTTTCCACTCCGTACCTGAAACAGAAAAAACTTAACCTATTTCCTTTTGATTCTTTTCTCATTTCAATAATTTCAACTCAAAACATCTTATTGAGCAACCACTCTTAATTTTACTTCTATTTTTACTTTGTATCTTTATTCTTTCATTTATTACTTTTTTATACATGTTTTTCGTTACTAATCTTTTGTTTCTTTCTCTTTTATATAATTATAGGAACTTCATCTTTTATCTTTTCTTTTTTTTTTACCATTTCCTTTATTTTATCTTTTTCTTCTTAACTGATACATGTAATATATTCCCAAAAAAAATAATATGATACCTCTAACAAGAAACCAAAAATATCATGCAGAACCTTATAACTATTTCACAATAATATTTTCTGTCTGGGTCAACTAAACATTTTCTTTTTTAATAATCGTCTTCGTCCGTCTTATTTTGTCTGAGTTTATTTCGTCTATCCGCCTATCCGTCTGTTTCTGTCTCGGTCTGCTCTTGAATTATTTGGAGCTCTTTCTTCATCTTCTCCAACTCCTTCTCCATCCTTCTGATCTCCCTCTTCTTCTTCCTTTCCTCTTCCTTCTTCTCTCGTTCTTGTCTTTCCTTCTCCTTCCCTTCATTATCTCTCTTATCTATCTCTTCTTTTTCTTTTTGTTCTTTAATCCTTTTATCTCGATCTTCATTGCTTTCCCAATCCTTCTTCTGTTCCTTTGACTGTCTTCTGCTCTCCTCTCTCATGATTTCAATTCTCCTGATCGTCTCTCTCCTTCTGATTTCTCTTTTTCTATTATTTTTTTGTATATATTCCTCATTTTCTCTTTTATACCTTCTCCATTCTTCTTCGACGTATCCTTCAAAATTTGTCCACAAATCCTCGAATCTTTTTTGATTTTCTATTTCTTTTTCCATTCTTCTTTGATCCTTTTTTCTTTCTTCCTCTTTCAGAGCCTCTTTTTCCTCTCTTCTGATCCTTTCCAGCTGCTCCTCTTCTTCTCTATTTGCCCTTTCTTGCCGCTCCTCCTCTTCTCTTTCTCTCCTTCTCTCTTCCTCTGTCTCCAATCCTCTGACTCTTCTTTCCAGTGTCTCCAGATCGTGGGATTTTTCGGCCCCCACCACACGACCCACGAGCTCATGCTTTCTCCCTCTAGCAACAGTCACGAACCTATTGATAGAGAGAGAAAGCATGAGCTCATGGGTCGTAGAGTGGGGGCCGAAAAATCCCACGATCTGGAGACACTGCTTCTTTCTAACTTTTTAATCGTTCCATCAATTCTCTCCTCTAGCTCTTCATCTATTTGTTGAGCTTCTTTCCTCGTCTTTCTTATCATTTCTCTCTTCTTCTCAATGGGTTCTTTTTTATCCACGTCGTAAATCTCCTCTCCAACCTCTTTACTTTCCATCTCTTGTCTCATCTCCACCATTTTCCTTCTCATTTCCCAATCGAACATTCTCGTCATTCTCTCTCTGTCTCCCTTAACTCTCTCCTTTCTTTCCTCCCCGATTTCTCCTCCAATTGGCGGCTGTACAACATCGATAACTTTGACACATGTGTGAGATGCTGTTTGTGACAGAGGCAGCTCACGGTAATAGCATTTGCAAATAAATGTATTGCGCATGTAATGTGGTGAATTTTACCACATTACTGATCCTCTTCCCAGATTGATTTATTTAATCGGAAACTAAAACAGAACAGCCAGTAGGAACTCAATTAGACATAAGTGTGTGAATGTTAGTGTGGATGTATGACAGTTGAATCAAATTGAGAGTAAGATTAATTAGGTTTAAGTATAATTATGTCATTTCTGCATTTTATTTTATATTTGCCACCTACCTGACTTCCGAAGAACACAAGTTTAAGATATTTCCAGCTATTTACATGCTTTTACAGAGTTATCTACCGTCTGGGATGCGTCAGTCTTTTATATTTTAGATATTTTTATCATCCTCTAATACTGCAAATGCAATAAACAATCTAAATTGTGTAAAGCTTGCACTGTTTGCATTCAGTATGTAAAGACACATGAGCTGTCAAAACATGTGGACGCAGCTATGAATGGTTAACAGTAGCTCCACTTTTGTCTGGCAGGGAGCAGCAGTTCTCGGAGTAACGAAAGTTACGTAACAGCGACTGCGCGCTCAGACGGAAAGCTCTAAGAACATTCAGTTCCGTGTTGGCTGTTCGTCGAAGAACATTTGAGAGTTTTAAGTAACAGTTTTGCCGTGAGAAAGAATTATAATTGAGCCATCTCAGATTTCCACCAGGAATATTAATTATTTATTCCATTTGGGTCTTCGGAGATTGAGGTAGGCGTTTGCAATTCACGTTTTCTCCCGCTTAACTTCTTTGTTTTGAGTTGATTAAGATTTTGGAGTTATGTAATACTCAGCCAACGCCCATGTGATGGCATAGCATTGTTTGGCAGATGATTGATTTTGTGTACGTTCTTTTTCGATTTCGTTAAGTAAATTTGAGATTTAGAGCAAAAGCATATTATAACGAATTTATCCAGAATTCGCTTTTAGTGTCCTTAGCTGATATGAATAAGTAATTTAGATTGCCGAGTTAACTTCCGTGTCATGGCTTCTCGCCATTTTGTGCATTTTCGCGTTTGATACGGAAATTCATTTTGATTTAGAATAATTCGACGATTGTTATTTCAAGTTAGTTAATGGAAGTTTTCCAATAATTTTGAAGATTAAGAATAAGTTTAAAGTCTCTAGAGTTCAAATCCTTGCTTGATTTGATTTAGCGTTATATTCGATTACGATAATTACGTCACATGGATATAATTAGATCCAATGCTGTAGACCATTGTGAGAACTATGTATTTCGCTAATTTCGTTAATCGTTCTGATCATTCTCACATTTCAAACTAAAATTGATCAGATTGTAGTACTTCCTTTTTTTTGCTCACCTCATCCATCTCATTCAAAGACTGTACATAATTTCATCTCATCATTACTTATAATAAACCTGATATTTTTCTACTACTTTAAATTATGTTGGTCTGATTTGTTTCACGCCCCCATGAAATCCCTCTCCAGTGAGCTAGCTGGAACGAGTTTTTTAAGTTTCTTTTTTTAGGATATCTCGAAGTAAAATTTTATAAGAAAGTTTTTGAGCGGTATCGAGAGATACCTGGCACCCTTACTGGCATTAATTATATTAAGAGAAAAATTTTGTTGGGTGCTGGATTTTGACGGCACTCAGAGGCCGAAAGTCCCTTGAGGCTGAGACTGTCCACCTCTCTCTCTACTACTTCTCACACTACTATAACCCGTGTGACACTACTAACAATGAGTTGCAAGGAATTAATGGATATTCATACATATCTCATGATTGAAAACTCATTGAAATAAGGGGATCTTTTTCAATAAATTTCAACAATTGTATCTTGTAACGATCTGATGGTAGCAAATAGGGAACCATCCACTCCACTTTATGAATCAGAATTTTGAATTCCTCAGCATCTCTTTGTGCTGGGTGAATAATAGAATTAATGTCTGTACGTGATCTTGTTAAGATAAGTTCATGTTTAGCATTTACAATGACCTTTCGATAATCTTCTGCGAACCCTAAAATCATGTTGAGTGGTATATTTACATCAAAGTATCCAGCTTCATTTGTCATTCTAGCATTCACATTTATTGCAAGCCAGCCTGCATTTTCAGCAGAATTAGCTTGATTAGGAGTTAGTGAAATGCATCCTTTCATTGTACTAGTATGTCCAAAACTTTTGCATCCGTCAATCTCAATGCCATTCAATTCATAGCGAATTTCATCGAATAAATAGCAGATTGCGTTACCAATTAAATGCATAGCTGTCGTACCTGTAATTCCATCATCTTTAACTAGTCTTCCATATACATGTATTGAGCTTTTACATGGAAGAATGCATAAATCTTGATGCTGAACAGCAATTCGAATTTCGTCACTGTTGTTAAATGATGATGAAGTGTAAGGCTGATGAGCATGAATCTCATAGTGAGCTAGAGATTCATCATAGTTCACTGGAGCTTGAATGTTTAGTACTTCTTCCATATTTATAACAGCGACAGGTAAAAAATATATAAATTAATAGATTGTTATAGTTTCACCTCGAAAATTCACCAAGTTTCAGTCTTGATCAACAATGTGGAGCTGAATATGATGTATTGTCTTCACGGCGATCGGAAGGTAAATGACATGTGATGGCACTTCAACGATCTTATATCCAGGTGGAACTATTGGGAAGAATTCATGAATCGTGTGGATTTTACGACTGTTAATGTATGCTCCGGTTGTAATACTGCACTCAACTCTGAGAGCATTCACTTTGAGGATAGGTACTGGTAAATCTGATGTATGATTCTTATTTGCTTCAAGAATACGTGATGTAAATCCCAAAAGTTGACTAATAGAATCTTTTGGCTTAAAATTAACTTCAAGATTACTCTTGATTTCACTACGTAACGTATTGTTGTTGGGTCTAATAATTATTATAATATCTTTAGTTTCCAAATTCTTTTGTACATATTTTTCAATATCTTCAATTTCATAGCTACCTGGGGGTATAGTTACCACCTCATCACCAATATAAAATTTATTTATTCTTTCCTTCATCAACGTTAGGAATTGAATTGAAAGTGAGTAATTCAATCAGACCTAGAGCATAATTTTTGTTTGTTGAGAGCTCTATTGGTAGAAAATATCCTGCTTCTAGTACATATGAGTTGCCTGAAATAGTCAGAGTGAGCGAATCATCCATGATGATGTCTTTGTGTATACTGATTCCATGCAAGCAATTACTTTCACTTATATAAGCTATATTTACCCTTTACTTTAAGCTGTCCACACAGAAATTTAAGACATAAATGACCACACTGAAATGTATCATAATCTTGACATCTATCATGATTGTATTTTATGATGCTACAAACACCTAGGTACTTGTCAAGTTCTGAGGGTGGTTGAAGATTACCAACACTGTCAAAGTACAATATTTCATTGCCATTCTTTTTAATTGCTACTCAATTTGTGCCAGAGCCATCTGTATCATCAAGATTAATAATGGTAGACTCATTTTTAAGAGGACCATACTTAGGCAGTTCATTTCGCATAAAAACTCCACGAAAATATGGAATCTTTAGAGTCTTGGCATAATTGAGTATATCAAAGTCAGTTAATACACGGTGTGGTAGCTTCACTGCAAGTTTTATGACTTACATTTTTTAGATTTAAGACCTTTACCTTGATGACAAGGTTTGAGATGAAGTCCTAAACCTTGCCGATAAGGTTTCAAGTATAGGCCTTTTCCAAGAGCTAATTCCTCCATCGTTCTATTATGACGTTCAGTCTCTTCAAATTGCTTTTTTGCTGCATTGGAGTCATTTACAGCTTTTGCTACATCTGCTGCTCCACAAGCTAGAGCTCCAAGTGCGCTGAGTCCAGCGAAAATTGGAATAAGTGCTAAAATGCCACCAACTTTTGAGGGTAAAGGTACAATACGAGGTGTTCTAACCTTACCTCTACCTCCAGCCCTTTTAACAGCTTTTCTAGCACCCTGGACAGCAGCATTAATGACAACTTGAGCATCATTACTAGGAATCATGGATTTTTTAGCTGCATCCACAATCTTCTTTAAAACTACTTATTTCTTTGAATTTTTCTTCTTCTTCTCAAAAATCTTTCTCCCACTTCTCTTCTTATTCAAACTCATACCAAGTTTCGATTTAGCTTTCATGTTGTTAGTTATAGCTAATGCAGCAGCTTTCTCAACATTACCAGAATTTTTAGATAGAATACGTTGCCACGCTTTTTCAGCTAGGACTCTATTTGCAGCGTTTTTTGCTTCAATATTTTCTCGATTTTTCGAATAGGAAATATCGTGTTCCTTGCACGCAGCGTCCAGTGGATTGATCCCTGGATCACCTCGTTTTAATCGCTTAGCTAGCTTAGTACCAGGACCACAATAACACAGTAACTCGATAGGCAATTTGTTAATAATACTATTAATCAAGCCTTTACCACGGTGTTTCCTAACTTTTTCGCTGCGATGTAGAATCATTCCGCACTCTACAAAGGTTAGTGTTAGACTGACTGGTAGGCTATATAAGCACTGTATTTATAGCTTTTTTGCTAGTCAAGATCAAGATGCGGTTCGAGAAACAACCAATCCAACTTCCTGTTGCAAATATAGATACTCTCGTTCAGCCTAAGCTGAAGAGGGTGAAACGTCACGGTAGTCTACTCTCAGATAGTATTCGTGCAGTCTTTTGTGGACCATCAAATTGTGGCAAAACAAATGCACTGCTTTCTCTAATTTTACACCCAAATGGTCTTAGATTTGAAAATATTTATCTCTATTCAAAATCTCTACATCAGCCCAAGTATAAATTCTTGGAAAAAGTACTAAAAAATGTAAATGGTGTAGAGTATTTTCCATTCAGTGAACATGAACAAGTAGTTTCACCTGATAAAGCTAAACCCAATTCTATCTTTATATTTGATGACATTGCTTGTGAGAAGCAAAACAATGTTAGAGCCTTCTTTTGCATGGGTAGACATGTCAGTGTTGACTGTTTTTATCTATGTCAGATTTATGCTCGTATTCCTAAACATTTAGTTAGAGATAATGTTAATTTATTAATTCTTTTTCTATAAGATGAAAAAAATCTCAAACATGTGTATGAAGATCATGTAAATACTGACATGACACACAATAAGTTTAGAGATTTATGCTCAGCATGTTGGAATAAAGATGAATAAGGATTTTTAGTTATCGATAAAGATAGTAATTTAAATGAGGGTAGATATAGGAGAGGATTCGACTGTTTTATTATTCTATAAATATAAGAGGTAGATTGAGAATAAAGTTCGTTTAATCTGAGACATTGAGGCATAAACATGTTTCGAAAGGAAAGAGATGTACTCAGTAAAATAGCGAAAGATAGCAATGCAATTAAACGGAAACATCGTATGTTAAAGATGAGTAAAGATGCCACAGAAAATTTTTTGAGTGAGACTTTTAAACCTCTAGTTACACCATTGCAAAAATTAGTAGATGTTTCTGATGTAACTATAAATAGAAATAAATTTATTACAAATAAAATTGTAAAGGAAGAAAAACAAGAAAATGAAGAAGATAATGATAATTTTTCTTTCTCGACTGCTGTTGCTGATGATGATGATGAAGAATACGATACTTCTCATGATACAACTATGATTGAGAAAAGTTTTAAAGAAGAAAATATTCAACCTACTGAAAATTATGACAAGTTAACTAATAAATTTCTCTCCTTATTAAATAAGAATAGGAAACAATATTTGGATACAATATATGGTGTTCGTAAAGTTAGTGATGGATCGTTTATGATTGGTGACACACCTATAAGTTTTGAAGGTCAATACATCAATGTTGGTAATAAAGTTATGTGAAAAACAATGGTTTATTTGACTCGTGTGGGGTTGCTTATAGTCCCCCATCGGGCGCCTCCCCAGGTTGCGGATAGGGGAACGCCTCCCAGACATGGGTGGTATTAGGGAAATTAAATACCTGAGGTGGACAAAAACTAGCTAGGGAAAGGAACCCCGAATATTAAACCAAAAATGGAAAAGTGTGAGAAAAACAAATTAACCCAAGAGAGTAGAAATCTCTCCACCGATTACGATCGGGTTAAAGCCCCGGTGGTAGGTGCCGGTTCCAAGGATTTTGGGGGGAACCAAACATACGAAGTATTAAGAGAAGGAGAACCCACGCCATCATGGATGGGAGTATGGAGTACCGTTCTTGTTCTCATGGAACAACAACAAAAAAGTATGGAGGCGCTACATAATGCTGTAAAATGCGCCAATGAAGCCCTCCCGAAGAATGCACCAATGCCAGTAAAAACAAACATGGCACTAGCAATGGAGCATGTGAAAAGCATGCAAAACACCGGTGTAGCTCTAAAAGCGGCAAGGGTTAACTTGGACAAAGAATAGTCGGGAAAAATGTTACCCATAAGAGTGCGCAGGCAAAGGGAGAGAGCCGCTTCGCTGGGAAACATGGTTGCCACCCCGCAACCGAGACCAGGAAAGCGAGGCGCATCAAAAACCCCGGAGGGGAATACCCCAAAGAGGGGAAAAGAAGAGGAAGTCTACGTAGCCACTCGGAAAAACCTGGAGACAGAGATGGGGGCAGAGACAGGAGAAGTCGAGTCCAAAAAGAAAGACGGTCCGTGGCAAGAGGCCAAAAGAAAGAAGAAGAAACCTTCAAAAAAGAACGGCGAAGTAACACCGAGATCGAAGCGAGTCAGGAGATCCAGACCCAGCGATGCGATCAAGCTAACGGCGAAGGAATGTCAGTCTTACGCAGATATCCTGAAGGATATGAAGAAGAGCGTAAACCCGACAACCACAAACACGGAGGTTCTCTCGATCAGGAGAACTAAAAAGGAAGAGATCCTCATTGTTCTCAAAAAAGGGCAAGACAATGCCGCTTTCAGCCAAGCGCTAAGCAACGCGATTGGGAACAAGGCGGAAGTCAAGTACTTGATCACCAAGAAATCCTTAGAAATAAGGGACCTTGATGAAATGACCACAGAGGAAGAGACAGTTGCAGCTGTGAAAACAAAACTGGGGAAGGAGGACTTGCAAATATCTTGCAAGCTACTCATGAGGTATGGAAAAGCCAAGGCAGCAGTAATACAGCTGCCATAGACTGATGCAAAAGTCCTCAAAGAGGTGGGTAAAATCAAGATCGACTGGATCAATTGCAGAATCCGCGAAAGAATCGAAGTACCAAGGTGCTTTAAGTGCCTTGGATACGGACATACAATCAGGAACTGCAGTGGTCCCGATAGAAAGGAAGCCTGCTGGAAATGCGGCGAAACGAACCACATGAACAACGAGTGCACAAATACCCCAAAGTGCACGACATGTGCGGACAATGGAATGGTGGAGACTAAACACCTTCCAGGCAGCCGCTTCGGCCCCACCTTTAGACTGGAGCTGAAGAAGAGGAGGAACGAGCCAGGAACATAAGGATACTCCAAGTGAACCTGTGAAGGAGCAAAGCAGCTTTAGATATGCTGAAACAAACGGCCAAAGAGAGGAAAGCCGATATATTGCTCTTTAGCGAGCAATGTAAAAAGCCAGACCTCTCAACCTGGTATCAAGACATAACTGGCAGGGCTGGGATCCAAATCCTTAACCCAAGGCTACAAATTAGTCAATTCCAGGAAACCGACAGTGGACACGTGTGGATAGAGGTGGAAGGTATGCGGATTTACAGCTGCTACTTTTCGCCGAACGATCACCCGAATAAGTTCGAAGCGGAGATCCAGGACCTCGAAGATAGTGTAAGGGCAGCAGGGAAAGAAGCCCTCATAACCGGCGATTTCAATAGCAAATCGCCGCAGTGGGGCGAAACCAGGTTGGACAAGAGAGGAGTTATCGTAGAAGAGATGGTGGCAAGAAGCGACCTAACGGTCGTAAATACAGGCCAAGAGTTCACCTTCACAAGAGGTGACTCAGGATCAGTAATCGACCTGAAAATAGCGACTGCCGGAATAGCCAGGAGAATAATCGACTGGACTGTTCTCGACGAGGAAACTCTAAGCGATCATCGGTACATAGAGTTCTCTATTGACCAGCACACTAAGAGAGGAAAGACGACAGGAAGTCGGGACAAGAAAATCAAGCACCCGTCTTGGAACACAAGGAAATTCTACGAAGGAAAACTGAGGCTCTTTCTGGAAGAAGCAAGACAAATAACAGAAGTTCTAGTTGAAGCTACTCGAAGCAACGTGATCGCTGCATGCGACGCGTGTGCACCACGACACAAATTCGACAGGAACGTAGGGAACTCTATGTACTGGTGGAATGAAGAACTGGCACGACTGCGCAAAGAATGCCTGAAAACGAGGAGGGAGAGTATCCGATCCAAGGGAAACAGGACCTGTAAGACCAAATGGAAGGACGCAAAGAAAGCCTTCAAAAAAGCGATGAAAGAGAGCCAGTCAAAGTGCTGGAAGGACTTGATTGCTGAGGTCGAGAAGGATACGTGGGGCTTGGCATATAAAATAGTCACCAAGAAATTGGTAACTAGACAAAAGACCCCAGGACTGGATAACCCGCTGTGGGTCAGAAAAATAACGAAGGTGCTCTTTCCACGGGAGGGAGCATGGATAAGAAAGGAGTGGAAGGACGTGGTGGTGAAGGAGGAAGACCTCTTCACCCTGGACGAACTAAAGTCGGCGGGAGCCAAAATGAAAGCGGGCAAAGCACCAGGCCTGGATGGGATACCGAACGTAATCTTACGAAAGATAATCGAAGTATACCCGGGCATGTTGCTCGAAACATACAATGCCTGTCTTCAGGAAGGAGTGTTCTTCAGCGACTGGAAGAAGCAGAAGCTGGTCCTTCTCAGGAAGGGAGACAAACCGCTGAACGTGTCATCGTCCTACAGGCCAATATGCCTTCTGGACTCAATGGGAAAGCTTTTGGAAGGGCTGATCCTCCAACGACTGGTTAGTCACATGACCGGAGAATATAGCCTGTTCCAGAAACAATTTGGATTCCGAAAAGGCTACCCGACTGTCGACGCGATCCAGACAGTTGTTGACATGGCAAGGAAGGCAAGAGACAAGACCGGGAGACTGAAGAAGAAGGGCTATTGCGCTCTCGTCTCAATAGACATCTGCAACGCCTTCAACTCAGTACGGTGGGAAAACTGCATTGAAGCTCTAGAGAGTAAAAGGGTCCCAGCATACCTGATTCGTATGCTAGACAACTATCTGAGCGATAGATGGGTGGTCTACGAGGGAGACTCTTGGACAATCAAAGAGGAAATGACGTGCGGTGCACCACAGGGCTCAAGGATAGGGCCTCTCATATGGAATGTCACATATGATGACTTCCTGAAAATAGAGCTTCCCGCAGGCACTGAATTGGTAGGATTTGCAGACGATACTCTTATCGTCTGTGCAGCGGAAAACGTCGACAACCTGGAGCTGAGTGTCAACGAGAGCCTGAGGAGAGCCAAGCGCTGGCTGGATGGGAGAGGCCTTCGAATGGCATTACACAAAACAGAAGCAGTGCTGGTCACAGACAGGAGATCCTTTAGGACCCCTAGAACAGAGCTGGAGGGGACAGAAATAAAGTGGAAAAACCAACTCACCTACCTCAGAGTGGAGTTGGATAGGAAACTAAACTTCCGCCACCATATAGTGAAAGTGATCAACGAGGCCATCGAAAGCAGAGGAAATATCTCTAGGTTAATGCCCAACGTGGAGGGACCAAGAGAAGCGAAAAGGAGAGTCCTCGCGTCCGTCTTTCACTGGAAACTACTTTATGCAGCACCAGTGTGGGCGACGGCCGCGACAAACTACTCCTTGGGAAAAATGCTAGCATTGGCGCAGAGAAGTGTGGCATTGAGGATCGCCTCGGCCTACCGCACAGTGTCCACCAGTGAGATACTTGTTCTCGCAAGTGTCCCGCCGATAGACCTCCTAGCCCTTGAAAGGAAGGAAATCTATTGCCAGAGCAAGGAACGAGCTTGCCTCACAAACGAGGAAGAGAACAGGCGAATCAAGGTCGAGGTGAAAAAGGAAGCCAGAGCCAGACTAACGCGCGAATGGCAAGAGCGCTGGCTGAAAGCAAGCACAGGCAGATGGGCGCACCAGCTCATTCCACAACTTCTCACGTGGTTGGGAAGAAAGCATGGTCAAGTCAGTTTCTACCTAACGCAAATCTTAACCGGTCATGGGTGCTTCAATGCGTACCTCAAACGGTTCAAAATCAGGCAGTCAGAAGCTTGTGACTTCTGCAACGACCCCATGGACGACGCAAAGCATACGTTGTTCGTCTGTCAAAGGTGGCAGACATACCGAGAAGAGATGAATACCGAAACGGGCATAGAAGTTAAGCGCGAAAACATGGTCTCTCTTATGGTGGAGTCTGAGGAAAATTGGAGGAGCATAGACACATTTATTGTCAAAATTATGCGCGACAAGATCCTCGAGAACCGGAGATTGGCAGCAACGGGTAAGCAAGCCTAGACATCAAAAAGCATCCGCAAGGACAGGGATGACGGAAGAGTCGTTAACACGACTATAAAGGGACCTCTGCTCACGAAGTGAAGCCCTAACGGGCAGTACCGCGAGCAGATTCATAGACCCAGGAAACGGAGGCTTTAGGTTTAGTCGGTATGTTCAGACCCGTCCTGGAAGAGTCCGGCACAACGTCTATTAAAGATTTTCCTTTTTTCCTTCGGTTAAAAAAAAAAATGGTTTGTTTGAACTTTTATTCAAACAAAAACCTATTGAAGCATTAATCAGTGCAGATGATCTAGACAAATATAAATAAATTTTTATTGATACTAATACTCATAAGAAAAACTATAGTTCATCCAAACCCATACGTATTGATAAAAGTTTAAAATATAAGAATATAATTCTAAAACTCTTTCCTCAAAAAGAATTATTAAAAGAACGACGATCAAGCAAAGGAGGAAGTTCATTAAAAAATAAACAAAAAAATTACTCCTTGCCCCAATTTATGATGGTACCAGAATATCAAAAGCCTGACTACATTTATTGGGATGATCCTAATGAACTAGTTGATAGTCTTCGTCTGCTCATAGCATCTCAATCAGTAGGAAATCCGAGTCATAATAATGAAATAATGTCCATTAGTGAGGAAGTACGAGAAGCTCAAATTATATATTAAGAGAGTACAACTGATTATAACTTCAGTAACAAAATGAGCATTGACGTGTTTGGACGTCCACTAAAACGAGTTTTAACATCATCATCATCATCCAGTCGTGGACTTCCTGGTATAGGTTTTAATATTACCTCAAAAGGTAATTTCGACATAAATAAGAAAAGACTTTGTAACGTTGAAGACACTGAAGAGCAATACGACGCAGTTAATTTATGACTTGTACAACGTATAGTTCAAAGCGAGATCCGAACTCTGTATCAAGTTACGACATCTATTCGTAACGAAATTGATAATATTAATATTTTAATGCGAAATACTGAAGAATCAATAAACGTGAAAATTAAAAATCTTCAAATTGATACTCAAAAAGAAGAGGTATCATTTTACAAAACAGAGCTTATTGATAATATATACGCTCGATTAAATGAACTAGAAAATGCACGCAAAGAAAGTGACAGAAGTCACAGAGTTGCATAAACCAGCAAGAAAAAATTATCCACGTCGTCGCGTGATAATGCGTGGTATAGATGTATTGGATAGAAAATTCAGATCTTTAATTAAGTTAATATGTTAAAGTAACGTTAAAGTATAGTTAAGTTAACATTAAAGTAAGGTCAAAGTATAGTTAAGTTAACGTTAAAGTAATGTTAAAGTATAGTTAAAGTATAGTTAAGTTAACGTTAAAGTAATGTTAAAGTATAGTTAAGGTATAGTTAAATGTTAAAACTTAAATAAGGTTTCTACCTTATTTAAGTTTTAACATTTAACAATGTATTGTATTAAATAAAAACAAAACGATAATTCAAATCGAGCTCATTTTATTTATAATATTTATAATTTCCCTGCTAATACACTAGCCTATTGTCTAATTATCTGGTCAACAAAATGTGACCTATGTGTTCATGGAATGAGATATGTCATTTCCAGAGTAGTTTTTTATGCTGAATCCGAATCTGGCCTCTATTTCTCTCCAGCACGTCAGGTTTTCGAGATTTTTTTAAACAAAATTTTTTTTGAAAAATCACAAATCATGAGATAAAAGGTTGTAAAAAATTTTCTCAATTAAAAGCAATATATGTTTTCAATGCGTTTTTTAGTGCCGAATCCAACGGTGGGCTTGTTTTTTTTTTGATATCTTGTACGGTTGCTGAGATAATCGGAAAAAACTGAGAAAAAACGCGAAAAAAAGTGGTTTTATAAAAAACTAAATATCTTGCTTAAAAAAATTTTTTTTTGAGTTTTCTTGGTGCCATTCTCTTTGTTTTTTAATTACAAAGAAATTAAAAAAAATTCAGGGTTCAGGCTATTACCGTTCAAAAGATGCTCCGCAGAGAAGTTGTCTCTTTCTACAGAGTTGCCAGTTTGACGGCTTACACGTACTTGAAGCGAATCATTGTACTGTGTCTAGTATTTTATTGCATCAAAATCTTCAATATCTGCAAATTTCACAATGTTCACAAAGTTTTTTATTTTCTCAGTGTTAACAGTATTCACAGCTTCGAATTCTTGAGCAGGTTTTAATTACGCAGGCGTCACGCGGGCGCTATTAGGCTGTGCAATTATACGTCATAGGCCATATGGTATGAGCGGATTCAGGGGGGGGCATGGCTTCTTGCCCCCCCCCAAAAGCCCAGATTTGAAATTTTCACGCAGCTTATAAATACAAAAACTTGGTGGAGGGGGAAGGGTAATTATTTCGTGCCCCCCCCCAAAGTCCTTGTCTGGATCCGCCCCTGCCATATGGTGGGGGTAGACTGTCAGGAAGGTTAGGCTTAGGTTGGAAAAATGCGTTGTGAAACCAAGTGAAACTAATGAAAACAATTTTAGAGTGTACAAGTAAGTCATGCATTTATTAATAAGTATATTTTATAAGTGCAAAATTCATTTCCGCTTATTTTGAGTACCCACTTGTCGCTTGGCATACTTTTAATTTTTTAATATAAAATAAAATGTCATAAATTTGTAG
>CAJFCP010000695.1:95510-105689 GCA_904066005.1 Synergus itoensis | reverse complement strand
ATTCGGATTGATTCGGAATGCATGTCTATCCGAAGCTTTCGCTAGGGTAGGTTATAAATTTACATCGGGTCCCATTATAAATTTTGAATTTTATTACTAATAAAGGGATTTATTTATTTGCTTCTCCTCCTAAAATCGGATTCCAATGTACGAACTTGTTGATAACTAATTATCCAATGTCTCAGTCGAAAAATCCGTGACAAAACGTTCACGTATTTGAGAAAAGAGCGAAACATCCATGTCCGCCATGATACTTAATGGGCGTTTATTATCTTCAGATGTTACAAATTAAATGCTGAAGATTATAAAAATCTAACATCTCGAGATTATGTTTAATAATATCTTTATATATTAGGTAAAACTTATAGATCATATACATTAACATATTTTATATTACCGGATACTATCCTTTAGTTTTAGCATCCAAGTTTAATGATTTATTTTTCTCAGTGTATATGCATCAAATACCGGATTTCAAATGTAGCATCATATTCAGGCGCAATTTAGCTAATACGCTACATACTTGTCTGGATAGTATTTCCTCAGTGATCACAGTTTATGACTGAGATTGTTATTGTTATTGTATGATTACTATTCTGGAGATAATAACACATAGCGCCCATGTTACAAGCTTAGTATACTAATGTTACCTATAGGTAACATTATCCGTTCAGTAAATAATGTAGTTTGATTCTAGTAACATTAGGTGGTGATTGGACTGTAATTATGGCGTCGCCCGCCATCACTCTAACAAAGGTAATAGTGAGTGAAAAATAATAATAATTATTATGAGTGAAAAATCCATCGTCACTGGCAGCCACCAAGGAAGTCACAAGTGACAAGTTTTCTGAATCATATTACCCGCATGTTGCTACTCAAGTATTATAATACAAGCTGCTTGTACTAGCTTTATTCACGCAGGCGACATTTTAATTAAAATTTAATTAAAACTTAATTCCAGCTATTTTGGAAGATTTTAAGGAATTTAGGAAAAGTTCACAAGATTGGGAACGTTTAAAAAATTTCAAACACTTTTAGGTGATTTTTAGAAGAATTCAAGAGATTTGAAAAAAATTAAAATTTCATAAAGTCCTTTAAAATTCAACAAAATCTTTTAAAAATTACAAAAATATCTTGGATTTCTTTTAAATTTCACGACACATTTAGAATCACTTGAATCCTTAGAAATCTCTTAAAATTTATATAAACAAGCAAACATTGTTAATTACTTCCATAGATAGGCAATTTCACAGAAATATTTTTTTAGCAAATAATAAGTAGTGAAAAAAATTATTTTTAGTGATTTTTCTTTTTCATTTTCTTCATTCTACAGCTTGATATCAGACTTAATTCTATGCAAAAGAAAAACTAATATAAAACGGCGCCCTTGCTCACTTGGCACCCTCGAGAAACTTCATCCCCTTTGGGGGTGAAGTCACCCCCTTTCACTGATTAAAAGAACATTAGTCAATTTAATTGCAAAATAATTTGGCATAAAGTAAAGTTAAATCAAAATTACAGTTCACTTTCCTAAAAGATAGAAATGCCTCTGTGATATTCCAATCATTGTTTCCAGTAATATTGAAGTTTTGATCCAAATTATAGAGAAATTTCGAAGTTTACTCACCAGTGCGTTTCTCAGCATCGCGGAATGTAACTTCACTAAGAATGACTGGTTGACTTCGACCTTTCGCATTCACAGCATAAACCGCTACGTGTACGCCGGCGTCAACAGACGCTTCCAAACCGGACAGGGCGAAAACCGGCTCGTCACTGGCTGAAACGTTTAGATAGGGTCGCATGATAGTATCGAGGTCGCCGTGGTAGACCTCTAGCATGAATTTTTGAGGTAAACCGCCATCGTATCCTGCAACGCACTTCACCTCCACGCTGGTATACGTTTGATTAGCTAGTGTACAGTTTCTCACAGGAAACGGTTTTCCTGAAAGCAGAGAAGCAAAGCGATATAAATACGTAAATATTAATATAAATATAAATACCTTGATATACAGCTTTTAATGTACGAGACCGAACGCGTGCTTCCGCGCGCGGGTTGACTTTATTTTTAATTTAAGCGATTTTGTACAATATAGAGATTTAAAATTTCCCGCGTCGCCCGCGATTATCGATATACGGCGCGTCACGAACTGTATTGACCAATAAGGAATCGGGTCCACGCATTTTAGCATTACATTTTTTCGATTTATTGTTCAATAACGTTTGACAAAAATTGATGGTTGTAAAAGGACCTACCACACGGGATTCTTAAGAAATACTCTAAAGAAAAATATCAAACGCACATTATTTAACAGACAGTTGACTATAAATGAACTGAATTTAAAACATGGAAATTTAAAACAATTCCTGGTACACGGAGAAAACAGGATATTAAAAACTAAGTATTAAAAATCTGAATATTATCACATAATATCTATATATTATAGAGTAATATATCGACTTTTTAGAGATATTACGTTTTAATAACAGAAGTTATTAATGTTCTAATAAATTAATATATTAAAATTTAAAATCTGAGATATTAAAGTTTAATATCTCAGATGTTAAATATTTGCGCCCACCATTTCATTTTAAATCGCGCGCCAAATTTTTACCAATGGCATCATTTCTCGGATGGGAAGCCAAGCAGCACGCCATTTTGGAATGCTTTGGAAGCTGTATTGATTGAAGCTTTAAGGTTCGACGAATTCGATCATTGATCGCTTTTTTTTTGCATAAAAATGATTCTATCAAAATTATATACTCTCAAATAAATTTCCTTATTATGATAAATCATTTCAGCATGTCTAATTTTTGTACAATCATTTTTATATATAAATTATGTAAAATATTTTTACATGGGATAATTCATAAAAATATACTTTCTTGCTATATTTGTATATATTATTAGAATCTTCTTACTTTATTTATAGCACTATGGATTTGAATGCAGTGACCAGTTTGCTGAAAAGTTAGGAAGTGGACGATTTAACTACCTTGTATCGAACCAAAAATGTATTACTTTTCTGGCATCTTGACTGATCTATCGATGTAATGTCGACCAAAATAAACTATTTAATATATAATATTATTATTTATAATATTGTTAATTATTTAATATATAATGTAATTATAAACAAATCCTAGTACCTACCCTCTCCTATAGTTATTTAAAACATATAAGATATTAATATTTAAAATTTTATATAATAAGCAGTAGTATCCAAGATATTACAGGTTTTTGAATTTCTCCTTCTAATTTTAATATCTTAGATATTTAAATTTAATATCTCGGATATTAAATCTAAATATTTAGACAGTCGTTCCATAGTTAAAAAGCAAATATATTACGATTTAATATCCAGATATTAGCAGTTAATATCTGTTTCTCCTCGTGTACTGACTTGAAATCATAAAAAGACATTTTGGCTTTTGAAAGGTGTTAATACACTTTGTACTGAAGTTTTTCAAATGTACGCAAATGAAAAGGAAAAGTATGTCTGGTGAAAACTTATTTCTAGATACATCGTATTCTCTTTCCATCATACTTTGCTTTGTTTGCTCACCATCTATACCGTGCATCACGAACCCCGACTATATTTCATGTATTATTTTCTCTTTTCTTCAGGGAATTTCATTGCTCTCTGAAGCAAAGACGGTCTCAACCATCGAGAAGTCCTCGAAGCACTATGTGAAAAGTAATATCAAATTTACTTTTCACAATGAATTTAGTTTATTCAATAATATTTGTCATCGATATTGGATTCAATATGTTATCGCAATTATTACAATACAGAAAATCAGATAATAAAGTTTGTGAACTGAAAAACATTAGAAGAGAGAGAATCAACAAAAACTTAATCGAGTCGAGCGAAACTTTGTAAACTGTTCTGAAATAGTTTAAAAAATAGATTTTTTCATTTTTTATAACATTAGGTACGACTTCCTAAGAGATGCTGGAATTAATTGTTTTTTGTTGTTTTCGACTGCGAACTAACATTTAAAAAGCACATAAATGGTATAATTCTTAAAGCGTCAAAGATTTTGGGCTTCATGCTCCGAGTATCTAGAGATTTTCACCAAATCTCTACTTTAAAAGATAATTCTTATCGATAGTGCGACCAATTTTGAAATATGCATTTGTAGTATGGGCTGCGTATCAAGCTGTGTACAAGGATGAAATAGAATCAATACAGAATCGATTCCTGAGGGTGTTAGCGCTTCAATTAAGAGTTGCGAAAGAAACTGGCTACCTTAGCACCGTATCAGAAATGATTAATTTAGAATCACTAGAATGTAGAAGATTTCAAGTTGGACTGATATTTCTATACAAGATACAAAATAACACAATAAACTGCCCACAATTATTCACGGAGAAAACTGGATATAAAGAACTAAATATTAAAAATCTGAATATTATCACATAATATCTAAATATTATAGAGTAATATATCGACTTTGTAGAGATATTACGTTTTAATAACAGAAGATATTAATGTTCTAATAAATTAAAATATTAAAATTTAAAACCTGAGATAATAAAGTTTAATATCTCAGATATTAAACATTTGCGCCCACCAATTCATTCTAAATCGCGCGCCAAATTTTTACCAATGGCATCATTTCTCGGATGGGAAGCCAAGCAGCACGCCATTTTGGAATGCTTTGGAAGCTGTATTGATTGAAGCTTTGAGGTTCGACGGATTCGATTATTGATCGCTTTATTCATAAAAATTTAAATTCTATCGTGAGTTCATCTATTTATATTTATACGACATATATCCCGATCTTCGCATAACCCTCGGAAGCTGTAAGTATTAATTTTCCGTACCTAAGTGCAAGATTATATTAAAAAAAAACCAAACCTAACCTAAAAAAATCTAGTACATTCTTTAATGAGAATGTAATATAAACTGTTAGACTTATTTTTTTAACATAATTCGTAATAATAATTCTTGCTATATTTGTATATATTATTAGAATCTTCTTACTTTATTTATAGCACTATGGATTTGAATGCAGTGATAAGTTTGCTGAAAAGTTGGGAAGTGGACGATTAACTACCTTGCAGCCATTACGGGTTTTATAATTCAGAGTATGAACTTAATTCCTCTTATTTTGACTGATCTATCTATGTAATGTCGACCAAAATAAATTATTTAATATACAATATTATTATTTGTTATTATTAATTATTTAATATATAATACTTAAATCTAAATATCTAGATAGTCGTCCCATAGTTAAAAAGCAGATATATTACGATTTAATATCCAGATATTATCAGTTAATATCTATTTCTCTCCGTGTTGCAATAAATCCCTTTCAAGATACCAAGTAGATCTCTTAGGTCAGACGGTGAATACAACTGACTATGGAGAACATGCCACTTTAACATCAATTATTTATAAATCATATAACTTGCTGAATAAGATATCCTACGATATAGATATATATATATATATTTAGTCAAACTCTTAGCGAATTTACCAAATTGTTAAAAGTGCTTTATTAAATAAATAATGTAGCTATGTTGAATCAAGCGACACTCTTCGTTCCATAACTTACTCATACGAAATTTTTCCTTCATTAAGTTAAGCATCGTAGATAAGAAACTCTGTAATCAAATGTATAAAAAGTGCAAGCCGTAAATAAATTAAACTAAACTAAACTAAACTAAACTAATTTGCACTAATGTTCACAAAAAAAACTGTCCGGCTCAAAATTATCGTAGAAGCTTTCACGCGAAAAATTGGGTCAAATGAAAAATACTGGATTCGGACAAATCGACGTTTAATTTGACTCGCTGGTTTTCATGTCAGCTTGCCGTCTGTCATCCATAATCTATAATTTATGTGTGTACGTGACGTGGAATTTGACGAGAGTTCGTGAATCGTGAAAGAGGAAAGCCGTTAACAGGCGAATATTGAAGAAAGAATGATAAAACAAAAAGAATGAGAGCCGAAAATCAACAGCGTCGCCGTCGTTGATTCATCGTTGATTCATCGTTAATTCCATTGGTGACAGGGTGCGGACAGGACGATTCCGCGATTGGATCGACGTCAACTTTGACATGACGACTTGACGAGCGATGAGAGCCCGCGAATTCTCATATCGACGTGGGTGAGCGTCGACGATGCAAACCAAAAACGAAAATGTTTTTTACATGTTCATCCGCGGGATTTTCGTCTCTTTGTCTACTCTTCTTCAATCTGAACTCACGAATACCAACACTTCCCCGTTCTCACCTTCATTTCATCACGCGAGCCGATGTGAGCTCGGTGGAATGAAATTATTTTCGATCCTGCTGTTGTTATTGCTACCCCTTACTACTTTCACAGAGATATTGGAATTTTACATGGAGTGCTCTTCGATAAATAGAAAGAATAAGGAAAAATAGACAGTTGAATGGAAGGACGAAACCATGCGAACAAAGTAACGAGATTCCAGTACTAGCTGGAAAATGATTGCATTTGTTATATTTCTAGTTTCTAGTTCTATAGGTATTACTTTTATGTAACAAGAAAGAACGCGTGCTCCATTTACTTTTTTTAAATGTTATAATTTTTATGATATTTTATTTCTTCTTTTCTATCCGTCATATTTAAAATTTTATTTTTAAAAATTTGACTTTTATAGGAATAACAGTAACATGATATGAATTTTAAAAACTGAACCAATTTTCAAAAATAATATATATTTATAAAAAATGTATCCTTATATTTTACAAATTAAGTAATTAGAACATGTGTTTTGCTTTATAAAAAATAATAGTTGTTAGATTGTTTTCAAAATTAACTACGTTTACAGTTGTATTGATGTTTAATTGTGGTTTTTTTTTCTAAAAAAATACCACATTTATAGTTGTGTACAGTATTACTTGAAATAACCGACTAATTAATTATCATTAAATTAATTAATTGTTTATTTTAAATATTATTATAAAACTGTAAATTTCTTAAGTTTTTTTAGAAGGCGAAACATCGCTTAAACATCCAATAAAAATTGTAAATGTAGTAAATTTCTTTAAAGTCTGATACTTTATAAACTATTGATACAACATCTATTTTACGTTATAAAAAATAATAATTGTTTTAAAATTTAACTGCGTTTACTGTAGTATGGATCTTTACACTGTTAAAAAAACTTCAATCACTTTAGTTGAAGTTTTATTCAATTACCGTAGCTGAATGAATTTTAAATAAAAAATAGTTGAATTTTCAATCACAGTAAATGAAAAATGGTTGAATTTTCAATATATTTATAACAGTGTAATTATGGTTTCAATTTCTAAAAAAACTACTGCATTTATAGGTGAACAGTATTATTTGAAAAACCTTTTATTTAATTATTAAATTAATTTATTAATTAGTCATAATCAATTAGTTAATTGTTTATTTTAAATATTACTATAAAACTGCTTTTTTAAAACAAAGATTTTCGATATATTTCGAGTTTAGACTCGTGATAAAATGATGATTAATGATGAAATCAAATTAATGAGCGCGCGCAAGTATCGATTGTCGAAAATCACTATCAATACTTACGAATCAAGAGTGCGGAATAAGCGTTACGCTATTTCGAATTCGACCCACTCATCTTTTTAGAAATAGATAATCGGTTCACTTTTGCTTTTTAACTCAACGTTTGGAGAAATAGTTTGAAAAAAACGAGACTGCTTGTCTTCTGTCACACGGTGAGGCAAACAATTTACGTGTCTAGAAAAATTTAATTATATAATTAACTCATACGATTGAATATCAATTTTTTACAGAAAGATTTTTCAATCGAGACTGTTGTTAGAAAAATCTGTGTTAGGTTTAATATACAGGCGTGTGAAGCAAATATGCACTACCGCTACTGAATTTTAATGTGAATTTAAAATACTTTACTATTAAATTTAAAATACATGATGTTAATCTTAATGTCACCGTGTCTGTGAGTTTTAAAAGACATGTATATTAATTTCAAGAGACGAGTAAAACAATTTTTATTCGGAAAAAGCTGTGATAAAAAAAATTTGACTCAAGCATTGACTTTGTTTTTTTTTTTTAAATTTCTCTAACGATTTTTTTATTGCAATTCAATCCGAAAGGACAAAATTGTTATAAATTATATTAATAGGTATACTCGTAGTTTTGAAATTTAATATACAGACATTGAAGTGTCATATACCTGTTTTCAATTTTCATATGTGCAGTTATAAAATTCGTATGCATAATGCATATATATTTCAATTTTATACACAAAGTACATTGAATTTCATAATCTCTTGCATATTAAAATTACAAACATTTCTAACACTGTACTTTTCTCATAGTTCAGCATACTAAACATGGTATTATAAAACTGTATAGCTGTATGCATATTGCTTCCAATACATTTATAGTAAAAACGCTATAATATTTATTTAGGTGTGTGTTTGTATATATGGCTTTAAACTTGGCGTGTAGCGCCGAGAAAAAAGCTAATGTATAAGAATAAATGAAAATATCTTACCGGCAGCAACTAGTTGAAATATGCAGTGTTTAGATTGTTCTCCAACGATATTGTCAGCCCAACAGGACAGGGTACCATAATCTAATTCTGTTGCTGGAGTATATTTCAGTATACTTAGGCCATTTGCTTGATCTATAGAGAATCTATCTACTGGTACTTCAACGGTCTCACCGCTATTGTTGAATTTCCACCGAAAACGATGTACTGGTGGATCAGCTTCAATTCTACATGCAACGTCCAATGTCTCGCCTCTAGATGCACCCACAACCACAATCCGATCGTCTTTGCAGACTGGAGCATCTGCAGAAGTAAAATTATATGTTGAGAGTTTCAAAATACTCTAAATCGAAAGCTTTTTGGTTTTTGTTGAAGTCTAAATTCATCGCAATATTTGTAAACTCTTAAAACTATAATTTATAGATATATTTTCAGATATTCTCAACTCTCAAAATCGCCTTAAAATTTTATATTTCTTGTGACAATTCAGTCAGTGTAAGGTCCCTCTTTTTTGTATGTCATTATGGGATTTTCCCATCGTATTTTAGACCTTGGGTTTTTTCCAGTTATAATTTAGACCTTAGAATTTACCAAGCGTAGTTTTTTATACCTTGGGTTTTCCGGAACCCTCGTCTGTACCTCATCTAAGTGACCTTTGGTCATAAATGATCTCTAATCTGACATAGCCTACCTCAAATGCAAGGCTCCTTACAGATTTTGAACACCCCCTCTTCAAGGGTTTTCTAAGTGTTATTCAGTTGTATCTATGTACCATCAAGTCAATCTACTTGAAGAGATACTAAACGAAACATCTCCTCTGGTTTCGGCTCCAACTTCACTCGCGCAATGTATATACTAACCACACGGAGAAACTTTTCATTGTAGAATGTAATATTATAATTATTATTTTTACTAAAGTCAATAGGAAAATGAGGATATAATGTCAGTTTTTTAGAAATTACTATTTTGAATATTAAACTGTGAAGTTACTAATAATATTGGAGAAAGTAATAGTGACTGTTTAATTTATTCCTAGAAAAGAATGTTAAATTTACAAAAGTCAATAGTAAAGTCACATCTCAACCGGAATTACCATTTATAACTTTTCCTATCGAAAATAGGAAATAATTCTACCTTCATAATAAAAAAATCCATAGCATTCGTGAATTCTACCATAGTTCATATTAGATCTTTATAATGAGAATTATAAACTCAGTTTGTACGTACATATACACATATAAATTATAAACATATCTACTAAATATAAACTTTCAATACACGCTTGAATACTTAAACTAACACTACTTAACCTAAAAACGCACAACGCACATATTCATAAACGCATCGCAGTAACATATGACATGAAATATATCAACTTCATCATACTTATATACTAACTGTCAAAATTTTTGCAACTTGCGAGATGAAGCTGGCCCAAGTAGAAATTTTGCTGTGGCCCCGATCGGGCCCAGATTGGGGAATCTGGCCCTGATCGGGTCCAGATCGGGGGATTTCAGACCGGGGATGAAACACACGGCCCGACAGGCCCAGATCTGGCCAAACCTGGCCCGATCGGGGCCCGATCGGGCCGGGCGTTTCATCACCGATCTGGGCCAGGTTTGGAAATTTCTACACGGGGGGTTGTCCCTCTGTTAACAAAAATCCTAAGTTAAAAATGCGCCAATC
>CAJFCP010000695.1:52228-79559 GCA_904066005.1 Synergus itoensis | reverse complement strand
CGTGGAAAAAATCTTGGGACACCAACTCATGAGTTAGGGTAATGGTTTAGGTTATTGACTTCCGTCCGATAGGTCGTGCGTTCGATTCCTCCCGCGTGTGCGAAATTTTATTTGTTATATAAGTGTTAAAATTTACAAATAACAATTAGTTATAAGTATATCATAATATATCTACGAATAAATCATGTTCTTAATTAATAACATTTATTTTTATTTTTTATTGTAATTTCTGATTTCGGGCCAATACTGGCAGCCAGTGTTGGGCTGAGAATGGCAGCCAAGCCTTGGCTGCCAAGTGCAGATCGTTGTTATCATTTCGTCATTGGCGCGATAATGGCAGCCGAGCTTCGGCAATATTTTTGCCGACGCTGGGCCAATGCTGGGCCGTATGTGATTTCGCACTTGGGTGGTTTTTTCGGAAGTTTATCGAGCTTTGTAGCTTTTTACGACTCGGACTCTTTCTTTTTTTTTTCTTTCTTTCTTCTTTCTTTCTTTCTTTCTTTCTTTCTTTCTTTCTTTCTTTCTTTACTTCTTTCTTCCAATCTCTTTATTATTTCATCCGACATTCCCATTTTCTAAACGAAAGTAAGAAGCAGTAGACGATGGCAAACAAGCTTTGTGTTGTCAGCTGCTCCCTTCGTTTATCTATCTTCATTCTACTTTCTTTTTCATTCCCTCCTGTTTTATTTTTGCAATGTTCTTTACCCAATCTTCTATTCCATCTGCTGCACGCGACTATGTACCATTGTATAGAAAACTTGTAACCCGCTCTCTTACTGCAGTTTAAACTGTTTTCAGCATTTTAGCGAGCTGCTTCTTTTGTTATCACAATGGGGAAAGTAAATCCCATTGAAGTTTGCTGCATGAACATTTTACTGTGCTTGTTTTTACAAGTATACTTACGGAACAGTTATTTAAACTGGTATTCCCCAAGTGAAAGTCTCGTGGATTCGATATATGAGCTAAACAGAATGAGTTGAACACGAGAAACGTATGACTATTGGAAAATAAAATTTTAAGTACACGGAAAAAAGAAAATGGCTGAATTTACCATTTAAAATAGTGAACATGTGCTCTGAACGCATTTTTACAGGAATTTAGTAAGTTTTACTATTTAAAATTGTAACTTTTGCTAAGAAAATTGCAAATCCTGTTTCTTCATTGCAAAATTTACAATTTGAAATAGTAAAAGTTACTAAATTCCAGGAAAACTGCGTTCAGAGCGCATGTTATTTGAAACATAATTATCTAGGGAATGAACGGAAGGATTTTATGAAAAAAAATTTGTTTGTTTATTTTTTTTTGAGGTGAAAAACGGGCGTTTTTCAGCAAAAAATAAATTTTTTTGTTCAAAAGTCCGCCATTTTGAAAAAAATAATAAAAAGCCTTCCTTCATTCCCTACCTACACATGTTTACTAAAGAATACCGTTAGATTTTTTAATTTCACATGATCCAGATTTGACTAGTTTTGGCCAGCGAAAACGCCCTTTTTTTGGACCTCTCGGAGATTGGACGTAACTTCTTCATTTTCCATTATTTTTAATTAAAAAAATTACTGAAAGAGGTTCAAATATGTAATAATCGAATGGACAAATACTTGTAACATGATAAATAAACCTGTCTTTAAAAAAAATTTCTAAAAAATCGCTTTTTTTCGACCTCTCAGACTGACGGATCCCCTTAAAACTTAAAACTTAAACTTGAAACTTGATAAATTTCTTGAGCGAGCTATCGATTATATAGTTCTCAAACTTTCAATATTCGATAATTACGTCAATTTGAAGCATCCAGACTAAATTCGAAGGGCTCTTTATCGATTTCAGAACAGTTCGTGATGAAGCATCACTTGAAACTTTGAACTCAGATTTTCGGTCGGTTGGTCAACAGAAATTGTCGTTCATCAGTATCCCGTCTACTTTTATACCGTCGGTTCACTACAAATTTTCAAAGCACCTCTCTCGTCTTGAGCAATACTATTGGTCAGCCCTAGGCTATTCTCTGGAAAGGAATCTTGGTCGTCGCAGGAATTCTGTGGGTTCTCTCGTACCGAGCAAAAAGAGTAGGTAGCGTCACAGTAGGAGCTTTCATTCCGGTCAGACGACACACTGATTCCTTGAAAAATTGCCAACAAGACTGCGCCTCACTCTTCGTATTCCTTTCTTCCTTGCAAGCTTCCCTCATATGCCATTTTTCATTTGTTCAAGTCTTAAGATATGTACAAATTTGAACAGTGTATTTTTATAACGCATTTGCTCTAGTTTATTCTTTCTTTAAATAAAGCAATGTTTCCAGGGGAGGGACTCTGAGTTAGTCGTCTTGCTACGAAGCCAATTTTGCTAATAAGCAAAGCATATTTGACTAAAACCGAAAAAATTAATAGTTATCAAAATGAAAAACACTATTTTAACTATTCCTATACTAAAGTTTGATGTTTAGCCCCGTATGATTAAAAAATAAATCCCTTTAACCTCAAAAGATAGACTCGGTATTGAGATCATTGCTATGATTTTGCTTGAAAACCTTAGCTATGTTCATAGTGCTCTCAAACGGGGCAGCCTGCGCGCGCAGCACGCGTTGGCTTCCTGCTGGAGAAATTCTGCAATTGACTGTAATCTGGCGCGCGATTCAAAATCGAATTAAATTGACCAATGGGAGAATTTCTACAGCGGTAAGCCGAAACAATGCGCGCGCAGGCTGCCCCGTTTGAGAGCACTGTAATGTTCATCATGAAGTTGGCACTTTTATGGATGAAGCACAAAACATTCATGTTGCCAACTTTCGGTTTCCAAAAATTGAAAATACAATTAACCAAAAATTTAACATATATATTGATAGATACTTTTTGATCACCCGGTATAAAAATATTTTATAATGTGAAGGTAGCAATTCTTGCTTTGCTATGAAGCTAGAGTGTCTAACTCAGAGTCCCTCCCCAGGATATTTACATTTACTAAAATAAACATATGAAAGGAATGTGGAAAAGCATACTTTAAAAGCTCTTCCTTTTTCAAAGACTTGATCGGTGATAGATCAACAAATATTTCCTCCAGAAAAAGTTACTTCATGTGTAAATAACAGGTTCAGAAGCGTGAAGATACTTCTCCGCAGCCGCTGATTCGCATTTCCTTTCTTCACTGAGCCGCCTCAGTTATATGTATATAAATAAATAAAACGGGCTTAAATTACCCGTGTGGAAATTTTGAGTTGGTCCCCGCGGGGCCCCACGTAATTTGCCCCCTTATTATGTTGGCCCCACGATGGCAAACTATAAAGGGCCAACATAGTTTTGACATGCTCGCCTACGAAGGCCCAATGTAGTCTGCCTACGAAGGGCCAATAAAGTGGCCCTCTGTAGGGCCAAGGTAGGCCCTCTGTAGGGTCCATACATGACCCCCGTAAGCCCCACGAAGGCCCTAAAAAAGTTTACCCTTCTGTTATGCTGATAGGGCATTTTTTAAATTTTGTTGAAGGAACAGTTGTTTTATAATTAATGAAAAACAGTTATTATATTCAAAGAAACTTTTTTTTTTTTAATTATAGTCGAACTATAATGAACACTGCATGAACTCATTATTGGCATGAATAAATTGTTTTCAATTCAATTCGAACACAAAATGAAATAAAATGAATCAAGTATTAAACGAAAATAAGATTAATAAATTAAAAGTCACGTCTTTCACCTCTTTCACCTAACTTTTTTACTTAGAGTTTAACTTAACAATGGCAAATGTTATTTTTGTTCAACATCCCCAAAAACGATAAAAGATTTCACGATCAAAAAGTACTAGTGTGGACTTAGAAAATTTTTAAAAACAACAAGAGAGGTAACCATTGTGGGCACCAGCGAGGGTCTTCTAGAAGCCTCAGCAAGGGCCCAGAGGGGCATACTATAGAGGCGCGCCTTCGTGGGGCCTATACAGGGCCAACATTTAAAAATGGCTAAGCTGGGCAATTTCCACACGGGTAAGCGGTGTTATAAACAAGCTGTGACACAAGCTAGATTTTTTTTCTGTGCATAACATGCAGTGTACTTATGTGTAAAATAGGTCGTAGAGAAAAACCTCTACAAAGGAAAAGTCTACTTCGCAGTCTGGAAATACTTTGCAAGGATTCGTGGAGTTCATATGGCTCGCGAAACGCGTGTGAACCATAACTTGCCTACTGGATGACGACGACCAACTACCACGACAACTATATTATGACGACTATGAGCGTGATGTTGGTAGCTATGACAACTGGGAGCAATATAAGTACGGAACACGACATTGCGCTTGCCAAACTTACAAGAACATATCGAAAAGCTAGAGCACACTTTTAAAAGTAGGTACGTAAGTTCGCTAAAGTTGGTTATACAGTATGCACTCAAATTTTTTTCAACCTTTTCTTCCTCTCTTTCCGTTCCTCTTTTCCATTTCCATGTCTTCCTTGCATTCTGCGTTTGCATCTCGGTCGCTGCGCATTTCTACCACGTTTCATGCCGGATGTGTCCCAAACGTGCCGCGAGACTCTGGTGTAATATTATAGGATTTATCATTCCTTGGCACCAGTGATGGGAATTTAACTATGTATATATGTATATTTGGAAAATAATCAACACAACCAAACAACACTGATGTTTCATTCAGATCCCAACTAATATAAGGCTTTTGGGCTATATCGATATATTTCTCTATATTATAAAAAGATCTCGCCGCCGCCGCCGCTGTGTCAAGAATCGAGAGGGGTTACGTGATCTCATGGGGAGATCATCATTGGGTCACGTGTGCCCTCTCGATCACGTGACCACCTATCAACTATGTGACCCCTCTCGATCACGTGACCCCCTCTCAACCACGTGACGTTTAGAGTTAGGTTAGATCACGTGACCTCCTCGATCACGAGAAGCCCTCGACCACGTGACCCCCCAGGATCACGTGACCAAAATGACGATACGCCCTTCTTGACCTCCAAGGAGGTCAGTGACCTTAATATCATACGCGCTTCTTGACCCATTTGTGACATACGCCCTTTTTGGCCACTAAGTGAGATACGCCCTTCCTGAACCCATATAGAGATGGGGTTTAAGAAGAATTTATTGATCTATTGATCAGGTGATTGATTTTTAGCCAATTTCAATGAAATTTAAATCATTCATTACACATATAACATATTCATTACATATTCTAATATTTTAAGTTATTTAAAAAAATAACATCATGAAAAATTTTCCAAGATGCACTACGTGCAAGTAACCAATAATAGCATCTCAAACTGTAAACAAATTGTATTAATTGGTTTATATTTTGAAAAAGTTTCCAAGATGCACTACGTGAAAGTAATCAATAATAGCATCTCAAACTGTAAAAAATTGTATTAATTGGTTTATACATGTGCTTAAAAATTAGAGTATTATTAAGACATAAAATCCATTGATTCTTCTTTAAGTAAAAGTCTTTCGTATTCTTTGAATTAATTTGATTCCTTTTGAATCCTTTGGAATTTTTTTAAAATCTTTTGAATTCTATGCAATTCGATCTTTTTTATTTTGAAGCCTTTTTAAATTTCATGAATTTACTGTAAATATTTTGAAACTTTTAAAATCCTACAACCTAAAATCCTTGAATTCTCTTTATACACTAGAATTTTTTTAAATTATTGAAATTCTCTTGTCAACTGTTAAATTTTTCCAAAATTCCTTGAAAACTTCTGAAATCGCTTAAATTCACTTTGTTTTCACTGAAAATATTGAAAATCTAAATATTGGTATTTCTTATTTTCAATGGCGCCATATAGGCTAAAGCCGGCACTGCCCAAATGTAGAAAATTGTTCAAACTAGTTTTGAATTTATTTAAAACAACGTTAGTTTTAGTCTTCAAACTGTTCACATAATTAATTTAGATTATTTCTAGCGATCTAGAAACTACTATTTTTGTAACGTGTACAAAGAACGCCCTTTAAAAAGTGCATAAAAATTGTATATTGCTTTTTCTTGAAAAAGTAAAAATAATGTGAAGCTTGAGTATAACTAATAGCGATTTCTGAGACAAAAGGGTCGTTAAAGAACGTGTAGCATCATCGCTTGTCGAGAAGACCTTTGTGTTTTCCATGGAGGTACATTCACTAACTCACAGGTAGACAACTATTTATGTTAGTGTTTCGACAACCTCGCGCACACGTATGCCTCTTGAGAGGGTTAGGGGGTTGTTTAACCCTCTTATCCTACGTAATGCTTCGTACGTCGGAGTCGCTCGATGAAACTTGAAATCCTTTATTTACATAATATATATGAGCTCTCCCGTTATGCTTGATTGTCGAGTCAAGTCTTTGCAAGATATGCTATACTTACATACACAAGTGCATTATACTCTGCACATGCAAAAAAATTTACGGGGAGAAGAACTAAAGAAGAGAAAAACTGAAAGGAAAAGAAAAAATGTGAAATTAAAAATATCCAAACATTTGGTACAATGCGTCAAGAGGAAATAATGGATTAATCAGAGCTGCGGGCAAGACCGTTAATCGGTCCGTTAATCCGTTAATCCGTTAATCCGTTAATTAACTGAGCTAAATTTTTCGTTAACTGTTAACGGACTATCAGGATTAACGGACTAATTAACTTCCGTTAACTTCCATTAACTTCAGTTAACCTCTGTTAACACTCAAAAAATTTTTTTAAATGGCAACAGCCATAAGTCACTAAAAACAAAAGCTCAGAACCTGGTCAAAACGTGGCTGAATACGAGTTCTAAAGACTCACTGACGGATGCTGTCTCTTGGGTGAGCAAGTTATGATGGACTTGTTCATTAAATACAACACAACAATACCATCCAGCATCTAGAAAAAAGTTTCTTAGAATCAAAGAAACTTTCCTTAAAACAAAGAAATTCTAGTATTGATATACGGTCGAAGAAACATTTGTTTGATTTAAAGAAATTTTTTTGTTAAATTTTTTTATTTGGTTTAAAGAAATATTTCGTTAAATTAAACGGAACATTTCTTTAAATTAAAGAAATATTTCTTTGCTTCAAACCAAAGATTTCTTTAAATTAAAGAAATATAATTTTTGATTTGACCTTTATATTTCTTTATATAAATTTTATTCTGCACGATCTAACCCAATTTTTAGTAAATTTTTGTTACTTCTGTACACAATTTCGTGTAGAGAAATTATAATTTCTTAATAAAATCAGAATAAAGTTTTTACCTTAAGTTTTCATAAAAATTGTAAATCCTCACACTCATGTAAATCTCACACTTGTAAATTCTCACATTCTTGTAAATTCTCACATTTCTTGTCAATTCTCACGCACTTCTTGTAAATTGCAAATTCTTACATTTCTTTATCATACATTTTAACGATTTAAATGATTACCAAGAGTTTATCTAACCGACCGCGTCCAAATCCAATCAGATTTGAAACTATAATCTATTCGAGATTTCCGAGATATTTTTTGAGAGGAAACACTTTTTTAGAGAGGAATTTCAAGAGATTTCTAGGAATTTTAAGGGAATTTGACGATTTTTAAGTGATTTTTACGAAATTCAAGAGATTTTTAGGATTTTAAAAAAATATTTCGTAGAATTTTATGGAATTTTAAGAGTCTTTTAAAACTTCTAAGGGATTTTAAGAGATTCTAAATGTTTTGAAATTTTGAAGGAATTTTAAGAGGTTTCTAAAAAATTTTTTTAAGATTTCAACGAATTTAAGCAATTTCTAAGGTTTTCTTGAAGTTTTAAGGAATTTCAAAAGGTTTGTAAGAGTTTTATGGGGTTTTAAGGAATTTTATGAGATTTCTAATAATTTTAAGTGATTTCAACAGATTTTTTTAAGTTTTAAAAGATTTTGTAGAATTTTTAAGGATTTCATGGAATTTGACGAGATTTCTAATCTAAAAATTCTAAGAATTTTTAGAGATTTTCATGAATTTTAACGTCGATTTCAGAAGATTTATGAGTTTGAAAATTTTTGTGTAATTTTAAGGGATTTCATATGGAATTTGAAGGCATTTCTTATAATTTTAATGGATTTTACAGGATATAAACGGAACTTTAATTGTTATCATAGAATTTGAAAGAATTTCAAGAAGTTTTTGGAAATTTTAAGAGATTTTCAAGCGATTATTCTAATTTTTAAAATAATTTGTAAAATTTTTAAGGATTTCATTAAATTTGATGAAATTTCTAATGATTTTAAGAGATTTTAAATTTTAAGAAACTTCAGGTGGTTTCTAGAAATTTTTATATATGTTTTATTTAGTTTTTTTTATATAGTTTATATAGTTGTTATATTGTTTTCAAAATTAACTACGTCTACAGTTGTATTGATGTTTAATTGTGATTTTGTTTTCTAAAAAAAATACCGTATAAATTTATAGTTATGTACAGTATTATTTGAAAAACCGGTTAATTAATTATAAAATTAATTTATTATTTATTCCTAACAAATTAGTTAATTGTTTATTTTTAATATTACCATACAACTGCTTTTTTAAAACCAAGATTTTTATGTATTTCGTGATAAAATGATGATTAACGAAACCAAATTCAAATAAACTATTGGCAAGTATCGATTGTCTAAAATCCCTATGGATACTTATACGACGAATCAGGAGTGCGGAATAAGCTTTACGGTATTTCGACTTTGACTCAATCATCTTTTTAGAAATAGATAGTATCTAAAATAGTATTATACCTTGCTATTTTTATAAAAATTGAATATTGAGTTCAATTAAATTGTTCAATTAATTCTCACCTTTTCCATTTGTTTTCATTTCGCAAAATCTTTGTAATTCTTACAAATTATAAACTCTCTAGTATTCCCATGTCCTTCAAAAGGAAACAAAAAAAGATATTTTATAATCTTGCTACATTTTTGGATGGATTCAGGGGAGAGGGGAAATTTTTTTCTTCATATAAAAAATTAACGTTAACGATTTACGAATTAACTTTAACTTCCGTTAAATTTTCGACAGATTAACGGATTAACGATTGAGTTAACTTTTTGACTAATGAATTATAGATTAACTGAGTTAACTTTCCGGTTAATTGTGCCCAGCTCTGGGATTAATATTAAATGGAGAAAATCCAGAAATACGTAGGAGTTTCCAACAAGAAGTAGACGAACCACAAAAGTCGAAAATCAGAGGTGAAGTGAAAACAGATGTTCGACGGGTGGAAGGTCTGTGACGAAATTGCATCTTAAAAATATGATCCAACTTCATTTTACTAGAAGAGTCGGTGCTGTAATCCGACTCTTCTTTTCACTAACATCCTGCCTCTGAATTCGTTTTCTCTCTGGAAACTTATCTTTTGCAAAATGATCTCTTCCTTTTAGTGTTGACGTTTTTTTTGGGACTTTTGAAACAAAGGAGTCACATTCGAATATCTTGAGAGGTTTCAAAAAATGTGCGGCCTTATCTTCACGCGGGAGAAGTACTCAGAAAAAAGAGGTCGTAAGCTGTAGGAATTGGCATGAGAAGAGGTGGGACGTAGAGAGGTATAAAAAGTTAAAGAAAGAGGATAGTGAATGCAGAGAAGGAGTACCAACCTGACCAACCATAATAGACTGCAGTGATTAAATCGCTCTCTTTCGTAGCCATTCAGCCGAACAATCGGGAAGTCCTGTTGGTACCTGATTCATTGAGAAGCCAATAGTGGTCTCGATCAATGAAGAAGAGTTCGAAGAGTTTCAACTTTTTATTATTCTCACAAAGTGGATACTTGGGCTACTGGAACCAATATGGCTGATTCAGAAAATGAGATTAACTTTTTGGTCCGAATTCTTTGTTACCGAATATCGAGTATATGAATACTGACAGCGACCGTCAGAAGTACAAAAGGTAGAGGCAATGCTGAAATTGCTGAAGCTTGCAGTAGAGTATATTATAAAATGTAAAGATTGAACAAAAAAAGAGGCTTTAGTAGATTCTAATGAAGGAATATCATTTATACACAGAGAAAAAAATTCCATTAAACTTACTGAAAAGTCTGTAACCGTTACAGATTTCCTATGCTAATATAGTGACAGCATAAAATTTCAGTTCTCATTACATAAAATTTATGTAAATAGAATCAGTAACTGTTACAGGATTTAGTTGAAACACTAACATGAAACATGATCCGTAAGCATTACTGACAAATACGAGGGTTGCCTTTTATATTTTAAGCCTTGGCAATACATAGTGTTTACAGGCGCCATTTGACGCTTGCAGTTGAAAGTTTGACCTTTTTAACCTTAACCTTCTTCAGAACGTTTTGTCATTTGAGCATAACTTGTGTTGTTTACAGTGACTTAAAAATTTTGTCTCAGCGAAAAAATAGAATTAACTCGTGAACACTTTCGTGCGATGATTTTTTACGACTTTCGATGTAGATTATCAAGACAGAAGTGCATCGATCAACTCACTTCGACTTTTGGCGATGAAACTCCATTCTTGGTCACTGTGAAACGCTGGTATAACGAATTTAATCGTGGCCGCAGTTCGTTCAGGGATGAAAGTCGTGAAGGTCATCCAAAATCAGTCGTTGTCACAGAAAACATTGATGCTATGCGTAAACTGATACTGCAAGATCGTCATGCGAATTATAATTCGCATGACGATATATCGCGAGATTCAGGCATCCTTAAGAATTAGTGGGACCAGCATACATTCAATTTTACATGAACATTTGGCTGTCAAAAAAATTTGTTGCCGTTGGATCCCACATAATTTGAAAATCGCTCAAAAAAAGGCTCGTGTGGATTGGTTAAAAAAAATGCTCAAAACATACGATTGCGGTGCAAAAGTGTATTGAGTTTCATGGAGAATATTTCGAAAAACAGTAAAGCCATTTTCGATAATAAATTACTTTCTTTTCATTATTAGGCTCAAAATATAAAAGGCAACCCTTGTATATGTAACGATTACCAACAAACACCTGTAAGTATTACAGAATAGTATCTATAACGATTACAGAAAATTATCTGTGACGATTACAGAAAAATACCTGCAATGATTACTCTATTGTATGTATAAAATATTAAATACGTATTAATTCATATTCTCTAAATCAAAATTAGTATAAGAAGCTACTAGTGAATTAGTGCGAAGTTGCTAATTAATTGATTTCGTAAAATTTTTTACTAATGCTTAGTAGGAAAATATTAATTCATAAAATCATTACTATAATGCAATCGGCAAGAAGAAATTCCTTACCATTTGAATCGTAGTAAAAATTTTATTGTGAATTCGTAGTTTTCTACTAAAAATTAGTTGAAATGTGTTTAAAAACAACCTCGCACTCTTTCATTTGCAACTTCTTATATTTATTTCGATTTAGAGAGTAGGATCTTCTGCAAAATTTTTGATAAAATTTGAAATGTATATAAATAAGTAAACTTTTCTCTAATAGACGCGGAACTTGCAAGCATGCGTGGTTGTTTTTTGAGGTTAACACTTACAAATATACACTGACATTTAATAGCACTTTAAACACACAATTTTCTTATTAATAATAACAACACATCTAACATCTTGTGATTTAAATTAATTATACAAGTTTTAATATTATATAAAACGAGAGAGATAAAACTATACATTTTCGCTTCGTTTATAATGCGACGCGGACGTTCGGCATTTTTGTTTCTGTTTGTTTCCGGACATGTGTGAATGGGAAGGGGGAATAGTATGCACAACTGACAGAGTCTGTAACCTTACAGGTTTTTTATGTAAGACTTACAAAATATATATTTCTAGTTACGTTTACAGAGGATGCTTACAAAAATTTTAAGTAAACCTGACATATTGGGAAGTAATATTACACTGTTAGAAATTTATAGCAGAATTCTCTGTAACATGTCACTGGAGCTTTATGCTGTTACCGTAACAGAAAATTCTGTTACGGTTTAGAAATTTCTGTTACCTGGTAACTGCATAAAGCTCCAGTGACACTGTGACAAAAAATTCTGTCACGGGTTCATAAATTTATCCTATGTGTCAGAATTTCTCATGAGTGAGAAGTAACATAATTTTAGTTTCGGTAAGGGAAATAAAATTTTGTTTGTAACGTCTATTTTGTCATAATTACTAACAATTCTAACAAATATATATACCATATATAGTAGAGTTGTTAGAAATTACAGCAAAATAGTCGTGGAATTCAAAATTTCCTTTCCTTTTATAATATGTCATGACAAAAAAAAACTTGTTTTTAAAATAATCACTGCACCTCGCACTGCACCTAATTTATGTTTCAAATTAAACAATCACACATGCACGGTCTCTTATACAAATAATCGCACGCTAATACGCTTCGAAAAATCGCACTCGCTGGGGAACCGAACCCCCGACCCTAATATCCTAAACGCACGCTCTAACCGCCTGAGCTATTTAACCGCTTGGAGTTCGTGAACAAAATCTCAGCCAAGCTCTTTCGCTGGAAAGCCAGAGATAATTGCCAGGAATATATTTTTAATTTTTTGTTTACTTTACACATTTTAAGTTATTATTTCCAATTTAGTATAATAAAATTCACATTGGTTAAAAAAAAAACACCAAAAGCACATATGCACAACACTTTCCATCGAAAACCAGAGACACAGTAGCTGTTGATTGTGCATACTGCTAATTTTATGTTACCGTAACATAAATTTTTAAACCTGAGACAATTTCTGCATTTTATGTCACACATCTGTAATTTTACATTAGAATTAGTAAATTTATGTTAATGTTGTAATTTTATGTCAAAATCTTCTAATTTTATGACAAATTTAGTAAATTTATTACAAAAGAATCATAAATTCATGTTTTGTGACCAAAATTGGTAAAATTATGTTACATTTGTAACTGAAAAGTATCAGAAATTTAAAAACTTTTCTAACAGTGTAACTCAAAAAATCTGTCATTTCTATCTTATCTTCTGTAACAAAAACGTTAATTCTTTAACATAGAATCTCCAGTACATTTAGAGGATATACTTTTTTCTCCGTGTATGACCAATAGACACATTATTTTATGGATGTATGGTATTACATGAGGTTTTATCGATGATAATGCTCTTGCATTTGAATTTGATCAAATATATAGCTGTACATATAGGTCGCTACTGCGTACACAGCCCGGTTTGCATAAACACAGTCATCGAACGATGTACAGTACACATGTACGGTTCTAGTGGAATCTCATTCAAGTCTTGTATTGCAATGCATCTACTTGTAGTACGAGATTCGATTCGGTAAATTCGTACCTTAATGCCAACTTCAATGGAAGTGGAATGATGTCAAGAGAGAAACGTCAAGGGTCATTTTCTCTTAGTTTGGGTTGAATTCAACCGACCGTGGATCAATCCATTTCGTTTTCCATCGACTGGTCGATGTGACAGCGTACTCCTGAGGATGAATGCGAATGGCCTTTGGATTTTCCAAGTTTTAAATTTCAAATGGAAAGAGTAGATATTTGAACGAAGCTATAATATCGGCTAAAGTGAACACATAAAATATGTAAAACCTCGTGAATAATTACTTAGGATTTCGATAATGTGCATGGTCTGACTAATTAATAACTCATGAAGATGACGAAATAAAAATACATGAGAGATTATTTGAATAAAAGTGAGACGTTCAGAGGTCTGAGCAGTACCCGTGTAGAAATTTCGATAGGGGTCTAGTGGGGGCCTCACTAGTTTTTCCTTTTTTTAGTCGGGCCCTGATGGGGAAAACTAGTCGGGGCCCCAGCAAGATCATAACGCTTTTGTCAGTTAGGCCCCTACTACTAGTTCTAGTAGGGGCCTAGTGGAAATCGCCCTTCCACAACCCCATTAAAGAAAGGGCCCCGCTGTGGCCCTAATGAGGTCCCCGCGATGTATATTTTTAATTATAAACGTATATAGTTATGCATTTGGGACGATTTGAAGTAGAAATGCTCAAAATTTCTCCTTATATCGTCCCAAATACATCGCTCGAAATAAAAATAAAATTATATTTCTTTATTTTGAAGATTATGTTATACATAAATACATTATAAATACAAGATTTACATAAATATATTACAAATACAAAATAAATACATATAAATATATTAAAACATTATAAATACCAGATTTTATTATGAATACATTATTTACCTTTAAATTTACCTTCTAAATGCTGCAAGTGAAACTTTTTACTTCGCAATCGTCCTTGCTCTTGCTGGTGCTTTTTCCTTTTCATAATTATTGTATTAATTAATTAGTTTATCAATTGTCACGACGCGACTGACACTTGTGCACTTTACCAAATAGAGGTTATGTTGAGCGCCACCTATCGGCCGAACCTTATTGATAATTACAAAAGTAAGGTTAGCGGGGATTTTCTAATCGGGGCCCCACTAGATACAGATAGAATTATCAAAGTAAGAAATTTCCCACTAGCGCCAGACAGGGCCCTGATTAGTTTTTTCTAGACTAGAACTTCTAGTCCGGGCCACGCTAGAACCCTACTTTAAATAATTATCAGTAGGTTGTAAAGGCGGTCATTTACATAATCTTTCAGGAGTTATGGTGAAAATTCCGTAGCTTATATGAACCACTGCGGAGCCCATTATATTTATAATAGCAAAGTTACATAATAAAAGGAGAATCTTTTAAAGAAAAGTTTTTATAAGCGTAAAACTTTTATGGGAAACGGTATAATATTACGAATTGAAGATTATTATTATTATTAGTATGCAGGCATGAAGCACCACTTTCAGCGTAACGAGATTATTTATTTAGTAGATGAAAATAAGATTTTATGCAAAAATTTGAGAAAAAATATACTAATTCATACAGAGATATCAACGAGACACAGTAGTCTGAATAGAAATGCAGGAAAATTGTCACAATGATTTCGTAATTAATAACTCGGCATAGGCCGGATTCAATTCCAATTAAAAACTTCCTTCAAAGTTTAAATAGTTAAATAATAAAAACTTGGCGAGATTGAATGAACTTAAGTGTGGGTTGAGTCGTTAATAAAACTCAGTTCTGCTTTTAGAGCGCAGGAAATGTATTAAAGAGGAAGGAGAATCGTTATAATAAACCTCAGTATTGAAGTTCGATAACTTTTTTATAACTTTCAGTATATATAAATCCTTTTAAATCTTGCAATTTGTCTAAAAATATATTTATGACATGTCTCACATTTCCTGTTTTAATTAAAATCCAATAATATATATTTTCAAACTTGTTTATCTTGTGCTTTTTATCTTCAAAAATATGCAGAGGACAAGTTTTTTTTTTTGATGATTCTTATTGTGTAAATGTGCGCGCATGGTGTAGAACAAATTGGCAATTAAATTATCATAAACTTACATTATGGATCCAGGAGAGCTTCGACCAAGGCGGGTTTGCTTTTATATGACACTCGAAATATACGTCATCCCCTTCCTTGATATCCTCAGAGCTTAAGGTCGAGCCTAGACTCAAGGAGACACTTGGAGGATCTGCAATTAGAGAAAAAAAAAACTTAATAATTTAATAAATTGAATAAAACCAATTTAACTTAATGAAAACCTATATAACAAGAAACGTGATCTTCTTAGGAAACAATTTTCGACAATTTGAATCCAAGTTGCTTTACCTAATACAATTTTCCAAATCCTACGAGACGCATGAATATCGCCCAAATTTTACTTTCCCTAATTTACATTCTACCGAAATTTATTTGACCGACTATTAATTTTACCTAATTCATAATTTTCCGAATTTGCGTTTCACTTAATTTTCATTTTTACGAATTATTATTTCACCTAATTTTTAGTTTTTAGAATTACTATTAGACATGATTTTTATTTTCAGGAATTTCTATTTACCCTAAATTTTATTTTCCTGATTTAACATTTGACCTACATTTTATTTTATCGAATTACCATTTGCTATAATTTTTGTTTTTTCGAATTACCGTGCCGTTTCATCTAATTTTCAATTTTTCGAATTAACATCTGTCCTAATTTTTATTTTTTTCGAATTACTATTAGATATAATTTTTATTTTTCCGAATTACCATTTGATAAAATTTTTAATTTTCCGAATTACCATTTGTCCTAATCTTTATAATTCCGAAGTATTATTTTTCATATAATTTTTATTTTCCCGATTTATCATTTAGCATAACTTTCATTTTTCCGAATTTCCTTATGTCCTAATTTTTATTCTTCCGAATAGCCATATAACCTAACATTCATTTTCAAGAATCACCATTTGACATAATCGCCTTGCAACATAAATTTAATTTCACCTAACGACTTTTGGTCAGTTTTGAAGTCGTTGTTTCCCCTCTTTGTAAAAGTGAATCTGATCGGTAAGTAAGATACAGATTGCAAGATGGCGCTCCTAGATAATTCTACTTTTCCTTAAAGCGAATTAAAAAAGGGCGGGAAATTAAAATTCAGGAATAAAACTATTACTCACAAAATGGTTTAATAAATATAATAATAAATATAATAATATTAACCTTATGTATATTTGATACATTATTATTATTTTATACATTATTGTATTTATTAAACCATTTTGTGAGTTATAGATTTATTTCTGAATTTGAATTTCCCGCCCTTTTTTAATTTACTTTGGGGCCATCCATAAACCACGTGGACAGTTTTTTACAACTTTTTAACCCCTCTTCCCCCATCGTGGACAGCCGTGAAAATTTGGTGAACACCCCCCCTCCTACTCAGTCCACGTGGACATATTTTATAAAAATATAAATAATATATCCACGTGGATATATTATTACGAGAGGGACCCCCCGGTCCCTCTCGTGAAAAAGCGTGGAATTTTGCCATACCCCCCTCCCTCCTAAACTGTCCACGTGGTTTATGGATGACCCCTTTAAGGAAAAATAGAATTATCTAGGAGCGCCATCTTGCAATCTCACGGAAAAAATAAAATGAAAAAAAATGGCTGAATTTATCACTTAAAATAGTCGAAATGCGCCTTTTTCCTAGAATTTTGTAAGCTTTACTATTTCAAGTTGTAACTTTCACAAAGAAAATAGCAGGGTTTAAGATTTTCTTAGTAAAAAATACAATTTTAAATAGTAAAAGTTACTAAATTCCAGGAAAAATACATTCAGAGCGTATGTTGAATATTTTAAATGGTAAATTCAGCCATTTAATTTTTTCCGTGCTGTATCTGACTTACCGATCCAGATTCACTTTTACAAAGAGGGGAAACAACGACTTCAAAACTGACCGGAAGTCGTTAGGTGAAATGAAATTTATGTTGCATGGCGATTATGTCAAATGGTGATTCTTGAAAATGAATGTTAGGTTATGTGGCTATTCGGAAGAATAAAAATTAGTACATAAAGAAATTCGGAAAAATGAAAGTTATGCTAAATGATAAATCGGAAAAATAAAAATTATGAAAAGTAATACTTCGGAATTATAAAAATTTGGACGAATGGTAGTAATTCGGAAGAAATACAAATTATATCTAATAGTAATTCGAAAAAATAAAAATTAGGACAGATGTTAATTCGAAAAATTGAAAATTAGATAAAACGGTAATTCGAAAAAACAAAAATTAGAGCAAATGGTAACTCGGAAAAGTAAAAAGTAGAGCAAATGGTAATTCGATAAAACAAAATGTAGGTCAAATGGTAAATCGGAAAAATAAAATTTAGGGTAAGTGGAAATTTGTAAAAATAAAAATTATGTCTAATAGTAATTCGAAAAACTAAAAATTAGGTGAAATAATAATTCGTAAAAATGAAAATTAGGTGAAACGCTAATTCGGAAAATTATGAATTAGATAAAATTAATAGTCGGTCAAATGAATTTCGGTAGAATGTAAATTAGGAAAAGTAAAATTTGGACGATATTCATGCGTCTCAATCCTACCCATTCTAATTCTCCCTTTAATTTCGTGCATCAAGTGATGAAACGATAAAATTCAAAAGTACGTGAGGGGAAAGTTAAAGGCGCATGTGAATTTCACTTTTATGAGGAAAAAGGAATAAAGCACCTCCTTAGAGAGTCTCAGACATTTTTTCCAGTCGAGAAAAGACGAATGCGGGAAAACTACTTGCAAGTTCGGCTTATCGCCCCGTGACCCTCGTAGAATTTTATTACTGTGATACCAGCTTAAGACACGTTCGTCCCAGTTCGTCCCGACGAAAGACAGGCGTGTCCCTTAAGATGGTCTCGTTGGTATTCTCAATATTCTTGTTTCTTTTTCATATTTCCTCCCTTAAGCCATTTCACTGCTCGTACTGAGTGTCCTTTCACGTTATCCCTCTTTTTCATTCTACTCGTTCATCTATCCACCTTTGCCCTTCTGTATACATATATCTATACATATATACAGATGTATATTCAATATATACAGGTACTCATGTATTCTTTCATCATGCTTCTCGTTTCAGTCCACTTAGTCTCGATGCAGCCGACGCAACGAGGAACTGGTGACTTCAAGGTGCTGTAATTTCGAGGATCTACGACGACGGTCAGCGTAATTGAATACGTGACGTGACGTCATTTCCGCATTCTGCACATTTTCCGGAAACTTATACTGGATCCATATCTCTTCTGCCTTTGCTGCCTAGGATGGAATTATTTATTATTTATTCTACAATTTTGTAGGACAAGTGCAAATCACAAGATTCCTACAACACTTTTCTGTACACTTGACCTCTTGATGAATTAGTTGCGACATCTTTCTCTCACAAGTAAATAAATAATAAATACATGCTTCAGGGGACTGAAAATACACATTTGTTCGGATCTCAAAGGAAATTTTTCACGTTTAATGTTGCATTACACCGTCAGTTATTCATTTGCCTCCCTTTCGCCTTTTATTCTTTCGGATGCTGAAAGTAAATAAAAACCCTTATAAAAAAGCGGTTATCTGAATCTGTTGACGCTATGTTCAATGAAGCACGTTCTGTATACAATAATAATCGACTGGAGATGAAATATAGCGTGGTTCGATCTTTGATGTAATAAATATATTTTAAGGTATACAATTTATATTCTGGGTCTTTGGCTCCTCCCTTGAATGTCACCCTGACTAACAATGAGATGGCGATCGTAATCTTCCCTCTAAGAAAAGTATATATTTACATGGGATGCCGGGTATTTTTTGGCTCAGTTTTGAATTATGAATTTCTGAACTAAAAAAAAGTGATACTTCTTTTGAAACCTATCTAGTAAACAGCTAAACCAGGGTGGCCACAAGATTCAATTTTTTCATTTCCCTGACATTTCCCTGACTTTTCCCTGACTTTCAGAAAAATTCCCCTGACAGAAAAGTATTAAAAACGCGAACAAATTTTCAGTAAAAATACTATTGAAATTTTTCAAAAATTTCGAATAAATCTCTCAAATTTACGACAACCTTAGAAATCTCTTAAAATTCATTGAAATTTCTTGAAATTTTTATAGAAATATCTTTAAATTCGACAAAATCTCTTCAAATTTGTTAATATAATTCATAAAAACCCCCAAATTTTCAATAATTGTTTTAAAATTCCTTAAAATCATTTCAAATCCTTTAAATTCCTCAAAAAACTTCAAAATATTTTTAAATTCATAAAAATCTCTTAAAATTTCCTACAATCCTTCAAAATTCCACGAGGAACTTTAATATCTCTTAAAATACGTCATTTCATAAATTTATTGCAAACTTATTGAAATCCCTTAAAATTTCACTGACATCTTTTGAAATTTTTAGAAATATCTTTAAATTTCTTAAAATTGAACTATAATTTTTAAAATCCTATAAAATGTCATAAATTCTTTCAAATCTATTAAAATTCCACGAAATCGTTGACAATTTCACAAAATCTCTTACGAATAATAAAAATCTTGTGAAATCCTTTATAATAAGGAACTTTGAAATTCCCTAAAATACATTAAAATCTCTAAATAAAAATTCTTGGAAACAAAAGCCTCACAAAATCCTTTAAAAATCAAAAATAATTTTTGAAAATTTTTTTAATTCCACGAGGAACATTTAAATTCCTTACAATCATTTTAAAAATCTCTATCTTTCTTTAATTTTTTACAAGCTTCTTAAAATTCCATAAAATTCTACAAAATCTTTTATAAAACATAAAAATATTGTGAGATTCCTTCAAATTTCAATCAAATCCCTTAGAATTACTTTAAAAAAATCAAATTTTTTTTAATATTCTTACAAGCCTTTTAAAGTCCTTTAAAATTCCACAAGGAACTTTAAAATTCCTTAAAATTCTTTAAATTCCACTAAATCTTTTAAATATTATACAAATCTCTTGAAATCATTAGAAACCCAAAGAATTTCAATGAATGCCTGGAAATTCTATACAATCCTTCGAAATATGTACTTGGAAAGTTTCTAAAATCTGTTAAATAAACTATAAAATCTATATATACAATACGACAAAGATAATATAGCATAAATGTCAATTTTTATTTTCCCCGACAACTGCTCGCATTTCCCTGACATTTCCCTGACAAATTTTTTTTTCACTGACATTTCCCTGACTTCCCTGACTTCCCTGACATGTAGCCACCCTGTAAACATTTTTATACGCGTTTTGAGGACTGTAAAAGTAAACGAAAATGTAATTAAGTGTGAGCGAATGAAAAAAATGTCTTCAATTCTGTTATTTCCCTTCGGTCATCTTTACGAGGGTGCCGTTCTTATTCGATTTTTTTTTACGGTGAGTAAGGACTAGCAACCAATCGCTGGTGGCTCGTTTCTCCGTCCTATGAATGTACGTGCACGATCATAAAAAAGAAAGTAAAAGGAATCGTAGGAGAATACGAAATTACTCACACACGACGTCGATCTTCCAAGACGTCTCCAAGAAAAGTCCAGTCACGTTTGGATTTTCCGCCCTGCAAGTCACCGATTTCCCATCGTCTTCCTCTCCTGGTACGAATGCCACCGTGCTGATCGTACGATTCTCACTCTTCTCCTCCTGCAAATCAACCAAGAATTTTTCTGGATGAAGATGAAATTGATGAAATTGTTAATTACATTTTACATGAATGCGGACATAAAATCAATCATTTGATTGTTGACTATATGGCGTCTGGTACTTTATGGGCTATATACACTTTTCTCTTTCCCATCTACTTTTCCAACCACATTTCTTAACCGCTTTTTTCACCCCCTTAATCCAAGCTCTTTTTTTCCAATCTATGGACACCCCTTTTACTCAGCTTATATTTCTAAACCTTTTTTCCAAGTACATTTCCAAATATTTCCCCACACCTATTTTACACTGAGAAAAATGTTCGGTTCGGACAACAAAACTTTTTGTTGCTATAGAAGCAACAAAAATTGTTTGGTTGTACCAACCAAATCTGGTTTCTTTCAACAAACCTTTTGTTGAACCAAGAAGATTCATTTATACCAACAAAATCTCGGTTTTGGTTGAATTAAAAAAACTTTGGTTGGTTCAACAAAAATTCGGTTGGCACAACCAAAAATTTTTGTTGCTTCTATAGCAACAAAAAGTTTTGTTGTCCAAACAAAACAGTTTTCTCAGTATATATTTTCAAATCCTTTTCCTATATCTTTTCTGGATCCGTTTTCCAAGCCCGTACTTGGTGCATCCAATATTTTCCTGCCCCCTTTACAATCTTCCAATCTTTAAAGAATGCAAAATAGGAACCTTTAAAAAAATTTTTATAGGGTTTTACATGCCCTTTTTACTGATCCTAAGCTTTTTTCGCAAAAATAAATGTAGTTAACGTTAAAACAATGATTTCCTTAAAAAATACTTCGGGCTTATTGGTAGGTCGAAAATTTTTATTCAAAAAATGCGTATGCCTCCGAACCGAGGCTAAAGTTCTACTTTTTACGTCCTAGGGACTAAAATGTGACGCTACATTACATTTTGAGGAGAAAAAAGTAGAACTTTGGCCTTGTTTCATAGGAATGAAAAACCGCTGAAATCGTGCACTTATTATAAAAAGCATCCTCGTCGAAAAAGTACCTGTTTTCCCCCTTGGTGCAAAATATACCATTATCGATATTAATAGAATTATAAATCACAAAAATAAATTGTGTCAGTAAAAAAAGTAAAAGGTTTCCCAACGACATTTTTTCAATAAACTACCATCCACTAAATACAAAAATCACTGCCAAATATGATGTCTGTGTTCACCTATCAACGATCGAAAAAGTTGGCTCTTTTGTTGTCAACGTACAGAAATAACTGAAATATAATAATTTATATTAAAATAAAAAGAGTCATAAAAAAAGAATATACTCTTACGACGATTCACGAGAGTTGCAAAATTTAATATTAGCAGAAGAGGAATATATAATATATGTATATCTATCTTTAGCAATAATAAGAATTTCTGAATTTTTGTGCACATGACATGAATTTTATTGCATGAAATATTTCTCCCTTGCATAAAAAATGTAACCAGTTTCTATCATCAGCGATAGACCGTCTGTAAAAAGCTAGCTATATCTATCCAACAGCGCATATCATAGAGGCAAATCTACCATTCCTGGGAACTCAACTAGGCTGTCGAGGAAAATCTCATTCCCGACGTTCTTTACATAATATTCACGAGTTTTCGTGATCATCTCTACGTCTGCGCAAGGGATTTTCTTTATGCTATGCTGCTATTCTCTCTGATTCTAGAATTTAGAAGAATATCGTCAAATCGCTGCTGTTGGAGGAAAACAGATCTTTTATTTGTTGAATTTCTAACTTCAAGTTTGACTTTATATATATATTATATTATATTATATATTATACCCGATTTTCAAATCTTTAAACTTAAAGGCGTTGGATCAAGTTCAAATTCAAAATTCAAATTCCTCGTTTTATTCAAAAAATGTTATAATTAGATATTTTTTCGCTCTATAGCGCTTTTCTTTTCTGAACTCGAAGTTTGTCTATAGAGCGAAAAAAAATTTTATTCTAATACTTTTTGTACAAAACGAGGAATCTGAAAACTATCCTCAAAATCTTAGATTTATATTTTTCGCAAAAAATACTGAAATTATAGACTTTTTCGCTCTGTACGCGTAATTCTATACTTAAAAATTAAGCAATTCTATAGAGAGATTAAGGGCATGTGATATTTTACCATAAGAGCAAATTAGTTAAACCAATTATACATTCATAATAATAATTTTTAGCTAATAATAAACCTTTAGCTAAACAGTCAATAAACCTTCGTCTCATGTAGACGAACTCCCTAAATTTGAAACAGTAAAAACTCACTGATTCACAGTAAAATTTCAGTTTCCGACAATCTCAAGGCTTTCACTGTAAATCAGTAAAAAGTAAGTGTATGCGCCAGTAATTTGCCACTGAAATTCCAGTGAACATTTAAAAATCCCCCTCCCCCCACTCACTACCTCTAAAAAATTTTACAGATAATAATGTCTAGAAAAAGGATCTTTAAAAAACTATTTGATACAAAAAACAAACATATTTTATTTCTTACATTAATGGTTAATTAATTAATTAATTAATTCCAGTAACTCACACAGCATTACAGTTGGCACGATGCGCGAATTTAAAATTCTCCTTGTGCAACATATTTTTACTGTTTCTCCAGTACGAATTACAGAATTAACAGTTATTTTTCCAGAAACTATTCACTTTAGTACTTTTTTACTAATTCTCAGTAAACTCCACTGACAAATCAGTAAAGTTTACTGTCTTGCCAGTTATTACAAAATGCACTGTTTCAATCGATGGTATTTTTACTGTTTATAATTTAGAGAGAAAGTTTATATTGACTTATTAGCTAAAAATATTTAATATTATGAATGTATAATTGCTGGTTTAACTAATTTGCTCTTATGGTAAAGTATCACGTGCCCTTAAGGGTGTTGGAGCCAAGTTCTAATCTAAAAATTCGATTTCTTCATTTTACTCAACAAATATTAAATTTTGAATTTTTTCCCTTAGTAGAATTAATCAATTTTTAACTAGAATTATGCGTACAGAGCGAAAAAATATCTAATTAAAATATTTTATAAGTAAAATAAAAATATTCAATTTTGACGTTAGATTTTTAATTCTTCGTTTTATGCAAAAAGTATCGAAACTAAATATTTTTTCGCTCTGTACAGTGTCTTATAATTAAAAAAAGATTAGTGCTACAGAGCGAAAAATTATTTATCTACAATTTTCATTGAGTAAAACGAAGAATGGAATTTGGAGCTTAACACTTGGATCCAACGCCCTTAATAGTATATTGCATTACAAGTGGTAGGCGACTGCCTTTTCGTGACGAGTGCAGTGTTTTTAGGACGAGTCGTAGGTGAGGGCACCGAAGATGCCCGAACCGAAGACGAGTCCAAAAACACTGCACGAGTCAAGAAAAGGGCCTACCACGTGTCATGCACGAAACTTTTTACAACAAGATGAACAAGATCATGAAAAGCGTGAAAAGTACGTAATCTGATTGAAGTTGTGGGCTGGGGGGCGCGGGGTCCAGGGCGCAGCCCTGGTGGGGGTGCAGGGGGCGAATCCCCACCGGGGGGGTTCCGGGGCGGAGCCCTCCGATTTAAAAAGAAACAATTCTTGTTGAGGAATGATCAAACTAATGAAAATTACGAGGTTACAAAAGTAGGTGAACCTGTTCGTCGCTAGGTGCGCTAGTTGCTCGTGTCAAAATTGCGGGAAAATTTAAATTGTATACATGGAAAATGACTTTTTTAATACAAATTACTAATAAAAGTTTAAAATTTATTTATAACAAAATCTATTCAGCTTGAAAAGAAAAAGTTGAATATTTCAAGTATTAATTAATTTTGCTAACGTTTGTAGTTCTATATGCTAAGTCGCGAGATGAGCGCGCTGCAGTTGTTGCTGAAAACATCGACCTATTGTGAAAATGTGGAATGCTTACGAAAAGAGGCCTTTTCGTAAGCATTTCACATTTCGTCTGTTCTTTATTCGCATCGTTCGAAACGCGCCATATTACGTACAGATCATAGGCACGAAAACACGCCATTTTCATGATAGTGTTGTAAAAAGATTTAATTATAATCTTTGTTGAGTAAAACGAGGAAATCGACTTTTAAAATTAGAACTTGGATCCAACGCCCTTAAAATTGTTCGACTATTAAGGCAACATTTCTATTATACTTCTTGTAATATTTGTTAAGAGTAAAATGAGGAGATTGAATTTCGGAGATAGAACTTCTGAACCTTCATAAATTTTCAAATATATAATATATATATGTATATAGAAAAAGGGTCCTTAAAGTCGGTATAATGTGAGGTACAGTTGCAGCTATAAAGCAGAAGAATGACTTGAAGTGAGTTTTGCCCTCACTCTCCCGCCGAAGTGGCCGCCGGGTGCTCTCGACGTTTTTAATTTCGTATTCAAAGTTGGGTTGCACTCGACCTCGCTAACCATCTTACCTTGATTTTCTACTTCTGAACTGAATGGAAGTAGGTTGTGCGTTAGAGAACGAATTATTGTTCGCAAATTATGTATTGAAATAGTTTTAATTTAAAATAAAAAAAAATGATATGTTACGACATCTTTATTTACCATTTCATGTAACCGAAGTTTTACTCAACTACCGTAACTGATTTAAAATCATATGAATGAGATAATGAGATCCACATCCGTTCGCCAAAAGAAAAGTTCTCGTTGAGATCCCCGCGACGGAAATCCAATGACTTATACAATCTCGCATGTTGTGTACGTTATCCGGCATTAAAAGAACCGACGGAATTTTTAAAATGCAGCACTACGAATGAAACAAAAACAGAATAAAACACAAAAAATGATAACGTTACTGGGAACGAATGCATTCCGAAGCTACGTTTCAAGCTCCGTATATTATTTTGCGGTTAAACGTGACTGAACGAACGATGTAGAGAAAGGGAAATGAGGATAGGGGTTTTGTACCAACCCTTTGCCCCTTGGTATCCCTTAATTTCGAGCAATAATAAAGGGAAACCACAGACCAGCCAGGCGAACCATAAGCAACAAGGCACTGCACCGGCTGCACAAAACTGAACGTATCTACTTCGTATTCCGGTTTAAAAAGTCCAATTTTTGTGTTATGGTGGTCGAATACGAAACTCTAGATTGTATAGCAACATGCATTAAGAGTACTATAAAAAATACAATTAAGCTAAAAAGGCTGCATTTAATCTCAGAGGTTGGACGTGTTTGGTGAAACATAATTCTCCACCAGTTATAGATAAATAAAAAGCTGAGTCAATTAGTGTTGCAACATCGATGCGTAACCATCGGAACTATCGATGTTTTTCTTGCGATGATCGATGATTTTGCATCGATTTTTTATATTCAAACATCGATTTTTTCTTTCCGATGGTTAACAAATTTTCAAATTAGCTTTCCATTTTGAAAAATGTTTTCCTGTTTGGAAAACGTAATAATTTGAACAGATTGGTTGAGAATCAACCACTAATATATTATATTTATAATTTCATATGTATAATGATTATATCTTTCTATATTATTTTGTATTTATATTAAATATTACATATTTAACATTAAAAGAATGTTATTTTTAAATCGTCGATAGTTTTTTTTTCGATGCATCGATGTTTCTTAAACATGTTCCGATATTCAAAGCTGGTGCAAATAATTTTTGTGAATTTTTTTCAGCATTATCTCAAAAACCGTTTTATTCATTTCTATATTTTACGAATGGATACAGATGACCAGTAAACTGTGGAAAATTAGTGCACTGTATTACGTACAGCAAATGAGATAGTGAGTTGTTGCTTCAACGGGTTGATCTCATAATTATAATGAAAATGTGCAGTGATATAGGTGGCCTTTTAGTTGGTGAGCTACTTGAAGTTAGCTTTGAGTACAATAGTAATTTCCGGACAGATATTAACATAAGCAGATCCTGTAACCGTCTGAACACGTAGAGCACTTCTATCGCCCTACCAGCCTGATTATCCTACTCCCATCTACTCTCATTCGAGTGTGCCCCTCTTTCTCTTTCTCTGCCTCTCTCACGCTCTCCTAGTGAAGTCTTTTCAAGTATCTGTGTGTCCATTTCAACATTGCAATTTAGGGGAAAGATGCCCACAGTTGTTCGGTGTACACAGAGAATCAAAAGAAATATCTAGAAAACTATTAAATAAAATATATTTTAATTACTAAATATCTATGACTTTATTGCATAAGCATTTTTTAGAAAAGTTACATTGCAGACCTTTGCATATTTTTTTACATTCTCATCAGAGAAGGTATTAGATTTGTGTAAAATTTGACCCCCCCAGTTTTTGTTAAATGTTCACGTTTTGGAACCCCCTGAACCCGAAAAACATGTTTTTACGAATGTGTCTGTCTGTCTGTGTGTCTGTCTGTCTGTCTGTCTGTGTGTCTGTCTGTCTGTAGATTTTTAGTTTGTGAGCACGATAACTTTCGAAAGAATTGAT
>CAJFCP010000695.1:19937-52218 GCA_904066005.1 Synergus itoensis | reverse complement strand
CGATTGGATTGGCCTTTGGTATACTCTTTGAGTGTCCTAAAATGAAGGTCAAGTTCGTTGGCCAGCCATTTTGGATAAAAATTCAAAAAGTTGGAGCATTTTGAAAATTTTTGATACCACTTTTTTTTACATTCTCATCAGAGAAGGTATTAGATTTGTGTAAAATTTGACCCCCCCAGTTTTTGTCAAATGTCCACGTTTTGGGACCCCCTGAACCCGAAAAACATGTTTTTACGAATGTGTCTGTCTGTCTGTGTGTCTGTCTGTCTGTCTGTGTGTCTGTCTGTAGATTTTTAGTTTGTGAGCACGATAACTTTCGAAAGAATTGACCGATTGGATTGGCCTTTGGTATACTCTTTGAGTGTCCTAAAATGAAGGTCAAGTTCGTTGGCCAGCCATTTTGGATAAAAATTCAAAAAGTTGGAGCATTTTGAAAATTTTTGATACCACTTTTTTTTTTAATTTAAAAATTCTAATGACGGATGTTCGTAGTACTCAAAAAGTCGAACAATTTTTCTTAATGACTTTTTTGGATAAAAAAAAAATTGAAAGACTTATAACATTTTGAAAATCCAAAAAAATGAAAGAAAACTTAAATTAGAAGCCAAACAACGCACGGTATGAAAAAAAGTCTAAAGATGAAAAATGTTTCTTTTTGAACGCCCTATAGGATAGGCATAACAACTTTTTGAATTTCCTTAAAAAATCGAAAATTCAAATTTTGAGCCAAATGACGCGAGATGCAGAGAAAATGATAAGAAACATAATTATTGGTCTTAGAAAGATCTACAAGTTATCTTTTGGCCACTTTTCAATAGGATGAGTAGTTTTCGTTTTAATCATGAAAAATATTGTTAAACAGAGCCGAGCGCGAGGTTTAAATAAAATATCGAGCGCGAAGCGCGAGTGCCCTGATGAGAATGTGCTCCTTAAGGTCGATAGAACCTTAAGTAAATTAGTTTTCTTTTACATTCAAAGCTTTAATTTAATTTCATTTAAATTTAATTTAATTAAATTTAAATTTAAAGTAATTTAAAAAAAACATGTAGGTACAAGCGTCCGGTAAGGTACAAGCCTCCTGCAGGGCACAAGCGCGCGAAGCGCGCAACACGGAGCGCGAAGCGCGACGTGTAAATATTTTCGGAGCGCGAAGCGCGACGATCGAACTATATTCGACCCCCCGCGCGCCGTAGGCGCGCTCATTTTTTTTTAATGAAATATGTTTTTGACACATTGCAATGATTTTTTTCAGAACTCTAACTAACAGAAAAAAAAAAGATAAAAGATATTTGAGCGGTTGCGCCTAATTTCAAATTGTGTCAAATTTGACAATGTGATACATTTATTTTCAAATATCGCGCGTATTTTAGTGTAATATAGTAACCAAGCATATATAGCGTTGGTATCACTGACATTAAAAAGAACAACGTTCAGTAGGGAATTAACCTGAAATTTAACATTAAAAACTGATCATTATAATATTATATATTTTGAATTTTGTAGTTAATATAAAATAATTTGAGATTCTTAATAGTTTTCGCAAATGATAACCTAAATAATTAAATTTATCAACGAGTAAAAGTAAGTCAAAAGCTTTATTGAATGTAATGAGTGATTATCTGTGTCCTCTGGAAGATACAATGATGTTCAATGGACACATTTTATAAATTGTTGATTTTTTCTAAAATGCTTAATCAAATGGAAATTGTTTAAATAATTGAAAATTAATTAACTAATGTTGATAAATATTCCACTAGATTAATAGAAATAATTACAAAAAAAAAAAAACAAGAATAAAGCGCTCAGAAGGCAAGTTTTATGAAAAATTGACGTTTTTGGTTTTAAGGGTAGTTTTCAAGGCACCGTGGGGGTGTGTTAGGGGTGCCAAACCCATATATGAAATACATGAAATTCTTTGTTGGATAGTTTTCAACAAGCCTCTATAATCTCCCGTAACTTTTTCCGAAACCCTGAAAAATTATTCCAAAAACTCCAAAAAGTAATTTTTCCCCATGCAATTTACATGGAAAACCAAGTCGAAACCGGCACGCGTTAAAATCAAAATGAAAATAAAAACAAAAAGTTTGACATTTCTTTTTTCGGGTTTCGAATCAAATTGGGGGGATCGAGACTCTCTAGAAAAAAAAGTCTTTTTGAACCACCCTAATGTGGACACGTTGAAACATCGAATTATGTATTTAAAAAATTAGACAAATTAATTTTCAAAATAGTTGTTCTACGGAAAAAAAAAAACTAGAAAACAGAATTCGCTTCCTGAAATAGAATACAAATCATTCAGCTCGGGGTAAATATTGAATGCACAAAATTGAAGAGCGGTAAACCTCGAGAGCATCTGAAACGCAAAAGCGAATAAAATGCATGCACTATATAGTGCAGAAATTTATACATGGGCCTGACAAGGGTCTGGCCAGTTTTCCATACTTCTGATGTGGCTCTAACCGGGTAAACAGGCAAGGCCCACACAAGGCTTGTAACGCTTTGGCAGACTATTGCCCTACTAAGGGAAAACTGGCCAGGGCCTTGTCAGTTTACCTAAGAAATGCCCTAGTTAAATAAAAATTACTTTTCTGAACATTTAGAAACTTTTATAACGATTTTAACTTAATCTTTATAAATAGTGAGTAATAATAATAATAGTATAATAAGTAATTAAATAATTGTTTCTTGTTTGCACGCTCTTTGCGTTACTTTGTCAGATATGTACATATACATACACTAAAGGAATAATTTTTTTACAAAAAAAAAAAGGGGAAAAAATTAAATCAATGTATACTATATAGTTCTATTTATCTAAGAAGTCATTATAAAGAATGAAAAATTGATTTCTTCGAAATTTCGTGATTATTGACACTTTGTCACTTTTTCACTTCTGTAAAAGTTTATTCACTTTTTATGAAATATTTTATTTACTTATAAGCATTTGTAGAAATTAGTAATTTTCTGAGACCGAAAATTATTAAACACTATTTTTAAAAAATATAATCAGAAAATCTATATTTAACTATAGTTAAATATTCATTTTCGTAAAAAGTTGTTTAAAGCTCAAAAACATATATTCGTGTAGGTCAAGAATATATTAGTTAAGTTTTCAATGTATAAATATAAACATCTTTTATATTTTTATAGAAAATTAAATGTGGAAAACTGGTGAAATTCCTTATCTTTACCTGATGTATGGTTTTCACATGGAAAACTCTTCAACACCCTATTTCATTATCAACTATATCTGGGTGTAACTTGGTTTTTTTTTTTAACGGATCAACTACACAATGATGAAAAATAATAACTAATATTCCTACTTGAATGCCCCATTAGTGCCCTATTTTAATAAAATGTCTTTTATGCAAAATAGAATAACTGGACAGGGCCTTGTCAGCGCCACGTTTTAAATGGGGCTAAATAGGGCAGTTTCTGCACGGGTATAGTTGAAAGCAGAAACCTTTCAAAGAAATTTCATACAATATACCACTTATGAGAAGTTAGAGAACACATGCACAGAAGTGACTTTTGTTTCTGACCTTAACGTGCCTCAAAGGCCTTTTTCCCTTGTACCACGTAATAACTGCTGATGGTCTAGAACCCGTTGTTTCGCATTCGACGTCATAGTGGCGTCCAGCAAGTAAGGATTCCTTTCCGCTTTCTTGATCACGTGGTTTCCGGATGGTAACGGTCAAAGGTTTCACTGAAACAGTTCAAAGCATCAAAACTTGACTCGTTTCGAAGGAAGTTCTTACTTAGCATGTAATATGGAGAGACAGCAGAGACTCAAATAATAATATTTCGGTCTCCATGTGCTATACAATTAGGACCTAAGGAGTTTCAAAATTGTACAATCTATAATGTATTTTCACGTAGAAAGCTATAGTGATTTATTATTCATACAGAGGAAAGGTGTCCACAGTTGTTCAGTAAAGTTTGAACCTGTAAAGTTTGACACGTGAAAATGAAGGCTAATCCTTCAAGTAGTTAAAATTGTAAACAAGAATTATTTTTGGTCACAAATGACAACATTTCGTTACAGATTGGGTACGAACTGTCAAAAGCTTCGAAAATAACTTTTGGATACTCGAATAGAATTATTTAAATATTAAAATCGTTTTCGAAGGTTTCAAATGGTTGGGAACTTTATAATTTTAAATAAAAACTTAAAAATTTAGTTTTATGTCGACTATGAGAGAGAAAAGTCTCATTTTCCATAATATGTTTATGCAATACGCTTTACGTGTCGATATTGTTTTCAATTTTGCTGCGAGGTGACGATTCTCCTGACGGCAACCGTTAGCGCGATAAATCCGACTTTCCAATTGGCCGATACCAGCAGGCCAGATATGATCCATTCGTCCGTGAAATATGAAAACTACGAGCAGTCGTTATAACGGGTGGGTGTAAAAAAAGTTACGAGATATAGGGTCCAGATACGATTGGAAACGATAGCAGCAAAAAATTGGAATATAGAGGATCACAATATTTAGGTGTGTGTGTTCGATTGGATATTTTATTAAAGTTTATCTAGATGAAAATATTTCTCCAGCATCTGCCCGTTGCTTTAAAAATAGTTCGACTAAAAGCAACACAGTTTTTCTTTCTCTTACAAGTGTCGCAGCATTTCTCTTTATGTGACACACAGAAACATGTATAGGTTGGGGCGCATGAATATGCCCCAAATTCTATTTTCCCTAAAATTTATTTTTTACCAAAAATCAGTTGATCGAATTGCAATTTGCTATAATTTTTATATTTCCGAATTATCGTTTGAAATATTTTTCATTTTATCGAATTATAATTTGACATAATTTTTATTTTTCCGAATAACCATTCGACATAATTTTCATTTTCCCAAACTGCTATTTGTCATAATTTTTATAATACCGAATTACTGTTTAGCATAATTTTTATTTTTCCGAATGAGCACCTAATCTAAAATTCATTTTACCAAAACACCATCTGTCATAATCCCCATCTGACCGAAATTCCATTAACAGAAATTTCATTCGTCCTAAAATGGCGTCCGAAAATTTGATTGGCTGATTTGAATTTCGCGGTATTATTCAGCCAATCAAATTGTCGGACGCCATTATAGGAAGAATGAAATTTTTGTTACTTGGAATTTCGGTCAAATGGGGATTATGACAGATGGTGTTTCGGTAAAATGAATTTTAGGTTAGGTGCTCATTCGGAAAAATAAAAATTATGCTAAACAGTAATTTGGTATTATAAAAATTATAACAAATAGCAGTTCGGAAAAATGAAAAGTATGTCGAATGGTTATTCGGAAAAATAAAAATTAGGACAAGTGATTATTCGGAAAAATAAAAATTATGCTAAATAATAGTTCGGTATTATAAAAATTATGTCAAATTATAATTCGATAAAATAAAAAATATGTCAAACGATAATTCGGAAATATAAAAATTATATCAAATTGCTATTAGATCAACCGATTTTCGGTAAAATAAATTTTAGGGAAAATAGAATTTGGGGCATATTCATGCGCCCCGTATAGGTTTAAGAAATTAAAGGCTGCTATCAAATGACCTTCTGAAGAAAATGGAACTTTGATCCTCAGCTCCACTTGGTAATAAACCAAAGTTAGATGAAAATAGGTTTGGATTATATTTTCCAAGAACTTCTTAGTAGCAGCAGCTCAATGAGATGATGTTGAATTGTAGTGGTGAAGGAATCTTAAGTTTAGACATGAGCATGAACTGTGCTTTGGCAATACTTCCTCGACTTGAGACAAGCAATTCAGTATATTATCTAGCGGTGTCCTTCTCCGATTTTTTCATTAACAGTTAACAAGGTTTTAATGAGACCAACATATTTGCTGAAGAGTACAAAAACAAGTCGCAGCTGACCATCGATAGTCGAAACCGAGTTGACATTAACATGGTCAACATTATCAGGTTTCAATGTAGCTGTGGTCAAATTTTCGTATCTATAAATTAATTACTGCTATGGTAAATTTGAACCGCGGGAACGAATACCTTTTATAATACATAGTGACTTTACTTTGTGAGCTCTAGCTGATACATAATTTAATATTGAAATATATATTACTGTTTTAGATTATTATATTGATATATTTTATATTGAAATATATATTAGTCTTTTACAATTTTTGTCTACTTTAGAAGTTTAAATATATCTCATCAAGTTTCTTTTTCAAACAAGACAAATCATAATCAGGCACGTTCTAACGCGTTCGTAGCTTATTCGTTATCTTCAGTTAAGGGTAGTTTCAAACAGAAGAAGACTCTCGATCTTATGTCCTATGTCGACAAATCAGCTTTGGAATTTAGAAGATTTTATCTTACTAAATCCTTCCAAATTTGTGACTTTTCTTGAGACAAGATAGGTGCAAATTTGTTTCTTCCTTATCTTTACCAGTTTCAAGATTCTCTAACTTCCAGATCATAATGGATTAGCTTTTGCACTAGATTTTATGTAATGTTATTAAAAATTATGAAAAACAAGTAGAAGCTATAACAATTTAGTTAAAATAATATAATTTTGTGTGAGTGATACAATTATTGATCAATTATTAAACTATTAAAGAGATTACTTACAATTCAAATCCAATATAACTGATGTAGATTTTGGTTCTAACAGACGAGTGTTTTGAGCGATGCAAGTGAAGTTTGTACCAAGATGAATCCTACTTAACGGTTTCATCGTTAATCTGAAAAACCATATATCCACATTACACAAAAATATTCATGAATATGTTTATAAGTATGTTTACAAATATATATGGAAGAGATTTAAATAAATGGTCAAGCACAAGATATTGATTATATCAATATAATTTATATAATTTTTATATAACAAGAATTTTTATATAATTTTATATAAATTTATTTATATTTATTTTTATATATAAGAATTTTTATATAACAAGAACGAACGCGCACTCCGCGCGCGCATTTACGTTCTTTTTCAATATTATATAATTTATGATATTTTATTTCTTAATTAAAATTTTCTTTAAAAAATTGAAGTTTTATAGAAATAACAGTAAAAATCCTAAAAAATTCCCAAAAACCTTCAAAATCTCTAATCTCTAAAAATCTATATTAAACTTCTTGCAAATCTTTAAAACTTCCAAGAAACTATTGAAAACCTTTGAAATCGCTTAAAATTCGTGAAAATCTCTTAAAATTTTCAGAAACTTCTTGAGATTCTTTTAAATTTTATAATAACAATTCAAATCCCTTTTATAGAAATCTCTTCAAATTCCATGAAATCCTTAAAAATTCCAGAAAAATTTTTAAATTCATGAAAATCTCTAAAATTCCTAGAAACCTTTTGAAATTCCATGGCAAACTTTAAAATCTCTTAAAATTCCCAGAAAAATTCTTGAAGTTTTACGGTAACATTTAAAATCTCTTTATATCTTTTATATCCCTTAAAAATATTATGTATAAATCTTATCAAATTCCATGAAATCATTTAAAATTCTCACAAAATCATTTAAATATCAGAAAAGTCTCTCGAAATAACTTTAAATTATTAGAAATCTCATAAAATTCCTTAAAATTTCAGGATAATATTAAAACTCTTAAAAAGCTTTTGAAATCCCTTAAAATTTCACGAAATATGCTAAAATCCCATACAATTCTACGAAATCGTTTTAATATCCTAAAAATCTCTTGAATTTCGTAAAAATCACTTAAAAATAGTCAAATTCCCTTAAAATTCTTCGAAACCACTCGAGAATCGTTAAAAATGCACAAAAGCTTTCAAAATCATTAATCTCTTGAAATCTATGTTAAAATTAGTGAGAATCTTTAAAAATTTCTAGCAACCTCTGGAAGTTTCTCAACATTTAAAATTTCTTAAAATCATTAGATTTCAACAAATTTCATGAAATCCTTAAAAATATTACAAAATCTTTTATAAATTAGAAATATTTCTTGAAAACCCTTAAAATTTGACGAAAACCTTCGAAATCTTTGTTAATTCTACAAAATCTTTTAAAAATCATAAAAAGCTTTTGAAATCCCCCAATAAAATTCCCTATCAAGTTTTAAATTCCTTATTTAAATCCCACAAAATACATATTTTAAAAGTCATGAAAGTACCTTGAAGTCCGATTGAAATCTGATCAAAGTCGTGAAAACTTCTAAACATTTCCAGAAACTTCTTGAAATTCTTTAAAATTCTACGATAACATTTAAAATTCCATTATCTCCCATGAAATCTTTAAAAATTCCATAAAATTCCCTTAAAATTCCTTGATTTTTAATGTATTTCGAGTTTAGACTCGTGACAAAATGATGATTAACAAAACCAAATTCAAAATTTCAAATTCTATTCACGCGGAATTTACGATTCCGCAAGTATCGATTCCCGAGTAGAAATTTTGCTGTGGCCCCAATCGGGCCCAGATTGGGGAATCTGGCCCTGAACGGGTCCAGATCGGGGGATTCCAGACCGGGGATGAAACACATGGCCCGAACAGGTCCAGACCTGGCAAAACCTGGCCTGATCGGGGCCCGATCGGGCCGGACGTTTCATCACCAATCTGGGCCAGGTTTGGAAATTTCTACACGGGTTATTGTCGAAAATCACTGTCGATACTTACACGACGAATCAGGAGTGCGGAATAGGCGTTACGATATTTCGATTTCGACTCAATCATCTTTTTAGAATAGATAAAATAAGCATTACTTTTAATTTCAATAATTTCATATATATTGAAGGTTTGCTCACTTTTTTTCGATGATGTCACCTCCATTTTTTTCGTCAGAGGCGTCATGCTTAAGTCTTCCGTTCACATACCACTTGACAGTAGGTTCTGGATTTCCTGAAAAAAGAAATGGATAACAAGGAATTACTAAATTAAAATTGAAAATCGGACATAAATAAATAAACTAATAATATAATATAGAAATAGTGACATATTATATGCCTTTTTTGACCCGAAATTTATATTCAGTGACACCAAAAAGACCCCATAGATATAAATATTCATATAAATCTGCAAAACGATTTTTTAAGATAGAATGCCCTCCTGGATCCATCTATCGGAAATTTTAATTTAGTATCTAAATTTTTATTCTGGGACACAGGAAATTGATCGTAAGCTTGATTTAGCTTAGAAAGTTTGAGTTTACGATCCAGCTCGAGTTTTTTAATGTAAATTCTACTCAAATTTAAATTGAAAAATTAAGAGCTCAACTTAAAAAAATATATATATTTGTTTTTTATATATTTATATAAAAAAACTCTATCCAGATGTAAAAATCCTGATAAATTGTTTATTGAAAATAAATCAGAAGATGAAAAAATTATTAAAAATATTGTTTGGGAAGAAATTTTTTATTAAATTTTTAGATATTTTGGTTATATTATATATATGAGCAGTTTAATACAATTTTTTTTACAGATTTTTGAGATGCAATATTGATTACTTCCACGTAGTGCATCTTGGAAACAATTTCATTGAATTTTAAATTATAGTCATAATGGTTACTATATTTACTCATAAATATAGTGAAAATTAAAGATTTAATTAAAATATAAAATGTAAAATATAAAATATACATTCAATGAAGTTGGAAAAAAATCAATAAAAAATAATTAATTCTATGTTTTAATTAATAATTTATTTAATTAAGTAATAATAAAATTAATTAAATCATAATATCAATAATAGAAATCATAGAACTATACAGAATTCTATTAGGGGCCGAATATTAGTCGGAATGGGGGGTAGGCGCGCGAAGCGCGCAGGGGGGCGAAGCCCCCCTTGTCTCTCTATATTATAAAAAGATCTCGCCGCCGCCGCCGCTGTGTCAGGAATCCGTGGTTGGGTTAGGTTAGGTTAGGTTAGGTTTAGGGTTAGGTTAGGTTAGGTTAGGTTAGGTTTAAGGTTAGGTTAGGATTAGGTTATGTAAGGTTTAGGGTTATATTATAAAAAGATCTGGCCGCCGCCGCCGCTGTTAAAGAACCAATAAGATTACCACAAGACCCCATAAGACCCTTATAGGACCCCATAAGACCATAATAAAACTGCTATAAAACCCTTATAGGACCTTCATAAAACTCTTATAAGATTCTATAACGCGTAACCTCCTTGATCTTGGCAACAATTTCATTGAATTTCAAATGAATTGTAAAATATAGTGACCATGGTTACTATATTTTCTCATAAATATAGTTGCCAATAAAATATATACAATTAAAATATAAAATATACATTCAATGAAGTTGGCAAAATATCAATAAATTAAATAATAATATCAAAACTGGAAATCATAGAATTATATATATAAAATATATAAATATATATGTATGTATTTTGTATTTTGTTTGATGTAGTGTGAAATATGAAGTATTTCAAGTTATGAATAAATGTAAATCCATAATCACCCAATAAGAATGAGATTACTGTGAATTAGGGTAAAATGTTCTTTAGAAAATCTTTGATCGTATTTTTTGCGAGAGACAGGCGGTTATAACGCAATCTAACCTGAGTAGCATCTTGAATAATAATGATATGAAGCTAATTTGAGCGTCGAGGCGGAACTGTTTCTTCTCGCCATTTCCGGCAAAATGATCGCAGCATGCAATTTTATGTCTCGTACTGGCTGGAGTATCCTGAGAAATTAAAATGCGATTTCGGCCTAGGTAACACCGTGAATAACAATGAAACGATTTTGCTCAACCTTCGTTCGTCGAGTTTCTTGTCTGCTGCGCCAGATATTTTGTTTTGTATTTTCATGTTCTTTTAAATCTCAATTATGTGTACCTACTATATCCAACTTTTAATGTTCTCCTTCAGAATATTTATTATGCCCGAATTAAAACATGAAAAATTTCATTTCCTTACTCCTCTGCTTTCCCTAAGTAATAATAACGAAGATAAATTAATTTAAGACACAATTTTAACGATCTTCCTTTATTTAAGCTCCTATAGACGGAGGAGATAATAGCTCTTGTGCGTAGGGTGACTTCTAGAATAATATGCATTAAATGTCCGCTTAAAATTCGGCAGAATACAGAGCAGCACTTCAACTATAAAAAAAAAGACGGAAATAAGCAGTAAAAAGACTTTCGAGGTATAAAATACACGCGAGCTTTCTGTTTAAAGGGAGATGAGTAAGAAGTGGTTTGAAGGTATGAGGAATGGCTATAAAAGGAACGCGAGTGAAGGGGCGGAGAGCTAGTAAACGCAAGATGAGTTCGAAGTAACTTTTAAATTAGCCGATCCTCTCAAGGTATGCGGCAACAAAAAAGGGAGCCAAGAAAAGTATAACACATTATTAGACCCTTGTGGATAAAAAATTCTCAGTATATCGGAATGGGAAAGTTGTATGAATTTTAAATAATATATTTATTAAATACTGTATATCAAATTGTAAGAATTCCTGTACACTGTTAGAAATATCTTGAAAATTCAACAATTTTTCATTTACTGTGATTGAAAATTCAATTACTTCTGATTAAAAATTCAACTATTTTGTTGAAAATTCAACTATTTGTTATTTAAAATTCATTCAGCTACGGTAATTGTATAAAACTTCAACTAAAGTAATTGAAGTTTTTTTTTAACAGTGTACGTTTGAATTTGTCTTCTGACATTTCTCATTTTAGATAAGATTGGCGGACATTTTCAAATATTGTACAAAAAAGAATTGGACTGAAGTTTCAGACGTCTTTTCTGACGAATTTTTTTGTTTTCATTTTAGAGTAAACAAAAAAAAAAACAAATTTTGTAAATTAAAATTAGAACACTAGTTAAGACTGATAACCTGCCACAAGAAACAATTTTTTAACAAAACAAAGGATTCTACACAATTTCAAATTAAAGGATTTTAAAATCAGAAGTATGCAAAATAAATTAGAATTTTTAATCTTTGAATTATAAGAACTTGTAATTCCTTGTCTAATTTCTAATAATTTTATAAAATTCCTTTCGTAAAATCTTTTAAAATTACTCAAAATCCCATGAAATCTCATTAAATTCCTGAAAATCCAATAAAATTTTGTTGAATTCTTTAAATCTCTTAAAAGTTCTTAAAATTACTTAATTCCCATAAAATATCGTAAAATCCCTTAAAAGTACTTAAAGTTTTACAAAATATCGTCAAATTCTTTAAAATTATTTAAAATCCCATGAAATTCCTTCACATTATTCAAAATCCCACTCTCTAAATCTGAACCAGCGAAAACCCTACCAAATCAGTGAAATTCGCTGATGAATCAGCGGAATTGCTCTCATAGTGGGTGTGAAATTCACTGATTCAACAGCGAATTTCACTGATTTGGTAGGGTTTTCGCTGGTTCAGATTTAAAGAGCATGAAATCTCATTAAATTCCTTAAAATATATGAAAATCCAATGAAATGTCGTAAAATCCCTTGAAATCCTTTAAAAGTTCTTCACATTACATACTTATAATAAAATTCCACAAAATATCATTAAATCCTTTAAAATTACTTAAAATCCCATGAAATCTCGTTAAATACTTTAAAATTCCTGAAAATCCAGTGAAATCTCGCCAAATCGTTTTAAATTTCTTTAGATTCAATAAAACCCCAGTAACTAGTAAAAAGAAATTAAAAGTTTTTGAAAATTTTAAAAATTAAATCGCACATCTAATATCCCTTAAAATTTCTGAAAATCACAATAAATTTCATACAACGAAAATAATCTGAAGATTGTTTTCAAATTCGACACCCTCACATAAACCCAATTAGGTTGTCGATAAGAATGTGTGTTCAATATTTTCGAGATAAAAAATTGAAGACAAAAAATCGTCCGAAGAGACGTCTGAAACTTCAGTTCAATCAAAAAAGATGTTGGTAAAAAGTGTCATTTTATTGTAGCGTCCGGAAGTAAAATTGCATCAGATTAAATCGAAACATTACAGGAGAGTTGTAGTGTAAAGTCGCAGAGGAGGCTTAAAATTTTCCAAGTCATCCTTAACAGCGCAGCTAGGCCAGAGATTTATAGTGTGCATTTACAATTCGGATTTCACAGGATCGCTTCTAAGTACAGCAGTTTTTTAGCCATGATTTATTTCTAGAGTATTAGATGCGTTAGTGATATAAAATTTACCTACAACTATTAATAAAATCACTTCTTTAAATTTTACGTTCATTATTAATGCCCTTTTTTCTGCATATATTCTTTCTTAAATTTAAGGATGAAATTAATTACCCATGTAGAAATCGCCCCATTTGTCCCTATGTTCATTAGGGCAGTAGTCAGGTCCTTGCTAGAACAACTGTAATAGTAAATTCTAGTCAGGACCCCTTAAGGCACTGTTAGGATTTTCCATTCTTTGTGAATAGAAAATCTATGCACGTCTAGTTAGGCCCCAATCTTATATTTTAACCAGGTTTTAGTTGGGCCCTGATTCGAATAAAAGAACAAAGAAGTTCTAGTTAGGAACTGTTCGGGTCTTAGCCAGTATGGCCCATTTTACTGAAATATTTCCAATTCTCACAAAAAAAAATCATAATATTTATGATATAGATATTGAAAAACACAGTTAAAAATAAAATTGTAAGAGTGAAAAAAAACTGTGCTATTACTATGTTTATAATAGTTTTATAATGTATAAAATACACCAACTTTACTTTTGACATTTAAGAATTTTTTATTCTTTATTAATTTGAATTTGGTACTTTACAGATGGTAAATAACCAAAATATTATAATAGAAAGGGTCTAGACGGGTTCCTACCTAACTCTCGTTAGGGCCTGCTCAGAAGTTCTAGCTAGAACCTGGCTAAAACAGCGTTACAGAACTAGTCAGGCCCTCTCCATTTTTCCCTACCAGCGCTCGACTAGAAATAGGGAAAACTAGCCAGGGCCCTACTAAACCCCGATCGGAATTTCTACATGGGATAGTGTAAAGTTTTAGACGTTATTGATCTGAGTAGATTCCCTAGCAGAAATTGGTCTAGTTTTTGTTTTCCCTTAACACTCTCAAGTAACTCATAGGGCTCAAATGGGGAAAAACTAGACTAGATAAACTAGGTAGTGCCTAGTTAGAACCTAAATAGAATTTCCTGAACAAATTTGAATGAGGAAATCCTTGACTAGTAATCAATGAAATTTCCTCATTCAATACGCGAATAGTTTTTCCTTGCCTGTATCTCGATAGAAACTAACTAAGATTTCCTGCTCAGTTTTAACTTGAAAGACCCCTCTACTGATTTCCACATTTCATACTTGGGTTTGGATATATTTATATTTGTTTGTATTATATAATAAAAATTGAATACAAAGAAATAAATGAAAAAATCTATAATTATTCAATAATAAATATTAAAAAGTATTTTATAAATGATAATTTATTAAGCAAATACTTGTAAAGAGAAACAACATGCGGCCAAGGAATGAACGAGGAGTGGAAAATATATAATTTATTTTATATTTTTGCAAATAAAAGAGTTTATATTTCATTTCAAAAATGGAAATAATTTTATTGAATCTACGTAAGTACCTCGTAACCGGAGTAGAAATTTTGCTGTGGCCCCTATCGGGCCCAGATTGGGGAATCTGGCCCCGGTTGGGTTCAGATCGGGGGATTTCAGACCGTGGATGAAGCACACGGCCCGACCAGGCCCAGACCTGGCCAAACCTGGCCCGATCGGGGCCCGATCGGGCCGGGCGTTTCATCACCGATCTGGGCCAGGTATGGAAATTTCTACACGGGAGGAAACTAACCAGATTCCTTCTTAGTCAGTTCCTCACTCGAAGCAGCGTTACATTACATTCCTCACTAGTAACTGACAAGTTTCCTAGTTGGGTGCTAACCAGACGTAGGGAAAAACTGACTAGAAACTTGCCTAAAACTAGGACCAATTTCTACTAGGGTTGCGGATAAATGGTAACATACACAATTCCCGAAAGGACTGTTGTAGGAGCATTCCTAGTTATTTGCCTTAAGCAGACCGAAACGACTAGTCGAAGGAAAACTTAGTCGTGGTCGGGTTGGAGGGCAATCAACCCTAATCCTTAAAGATATGGTCCAATATCTGCGGATTAAAATCCGCACTTTAGTGCCGAGATAGCGGTCGTACCCCGTTATGTTGGAAGGAGTAGGTCGCAAGGACTTCGTAGTCTGGTAGTTAAAGTCAAAGTCAGGGGCAGGATATCACCCTTCTAAGTAGTAACGTAAAGTCAAGCTTGCGAATTAAGTAGTCCTAAAGAAGATAAAGTAAGACAAACGCGCCTCAGTATTTCTTTATGGGCAGACAAATTTGAGAAACTCTGCATCTTATACTAATTCAGATTCCTCTTTTTTCAAAGCTTATTTCTGGTATCGACTTGCAACACTAATTAAAATTTTAATTTGATTATTACAAGCTGACATAATGGAAATATCAATTTCGCTAACGAAAATTTACATTCATTGTTGATCGTAGACAGGAAATTATATTAATCTTACTTTCTCTAACGTTAATGGTGACGCCGGATATTAGATCAGACCAAGTTTTTATGACGAAGCGAGGCTAAGTGAAAAGTTCTACGTTCAGTCGAACCAGTGAAGTACTGACTGGTGGTGTTGGCGTTGGTATGAGAAGATATAGTAAGGTTTGGGGGGGGGGGGGGGCATCGCGCTCCAGAGTACGGAGTTCTTCTGTTTACTTTGGCAACTGGATCTAAATTTCTGTTTATAACTACCGCAACCTCTTCGGCCGCCTTAAAAGATTATTTCCACCCCTTTCTCTTTTCCATCCCTTTCCATCACCACTTTGCGCTATTCCGCAAAATTCTCTCTTTCTCCCTCTTCATAGACACTCGATCCTCTCATCCAACTGCGGTCGCTCCTCAAACTATACCCTACCTTAAGTAAAGTAAGTCCTGCCCTTCCGTTCCTTTTCACAACGATGTTGCTTAATTCTTAGTCCACCATATCATTTTTTCCCGCATAAGTTTTCCTTTCAAAAATATTTTCTGTGCTGAGGCACCCTAGTAGAAATTGGTCCTAGTTTTAGGCAAGCTTCTAGTCAGTTTTTTCCTACGTCTGGTTAGCACCCAACTATAGGAAACTTGTCAGTTACTAGTGAGGAATGTAACGCTACTTAGAGTGAGGAACAGACTAGGAAATCTAGAAGGAATCTGGTTAGTTTCTTACGACGTACTTACGTAGATTTAATAAAATTATTTCCATTTTTTAAATGAAATATAAACTCTTTTATTTGCAAAATATAAAATAAATTATTTTCCACTCCTCGTTTATTCCATTGCCGCATGTTGTTTCTCTTTACAAGTATTTGCATTAAATTATTAGTTTAATAATCATTTAATAAATTATCATTTATAAAATACTTTTTATTAATTATTATTAAATAATTATAGATATTTTCATTTATTTCTTTGTATTCAATTTTTATTATATAATACAAACAAATATAAATATTCATATCGAAACCCAAGTATGAAATGTAGAAACCAGTAGAGGGGTTTTTCAAGTTAAAACTGAGCAGGAAATCCTAGTTAGTTTCTATCGAGATACAGGCAAGGAAAAACTATTCTCGTATTGAATGAGGAAATTTTCATTGATTACTAGTCAAGGAGTTCCTCATTCAAATCTGTTCAGGAAATTCTAGTTAGGTTCTAACTAGGCACTACCTAGTTTCTCTAGTCTAGTTTTTCCCCATTTCAGTCCTAAGAGTTACTTGAGAGTGTTAAGGAAAAACTAGACCAATTTCTACTACACTGAGAAAAATGTTTGGTTCGGACAACAAAACGTTTGGTTGCTATAGAAGTAACAAAAATTTTTGGTTGTGCCAACCGAATCTTGGTTCTTTCAACAAACCTGTTGTTGGCACTACCAAAAATTTTTGTTACAACCAAAAATTGTTTGGTTGTGCCAACAACAGGTTTGTTGAAAAAACCAAGATTTGGTTGGCACAACCAAAACTTTTTGTTGCTTCTATAGCAACCAAACGTTTTGTTGTCCGAACCAAACATTTTTCTCAGTGTAGGGCACAGAATCGAATCCACTACGGGATTTCATTCAGAAGCTGTTTTTTTTTTTTTTTTTTTTGAAAAATTTAATTTTTCAGATTTTTGATGTTGATGCTCATAAGTAATTAATTTAATTGATAAAACTTACCTCCAGTCACACGGCATGTCAGATATAACTCATCGTCCTCCTCGTACGGACCTGCCGTTCTGTTTAGAACGTGACTCCACCTGTCCAAAATGACAGGCTGCTCCGGTGGAACTGAAACAGAGAATGACAATAAATCGATTACCGGCTGATATATTGACGTTTATAGGAAAGGCCTCGTGGTTCTTGAAGGCTGTTATGTGTAACTTAATGTATGTTAAAGTAGTTCGGCACTTTTGTTTTCTTATTATTATTTACATAAGAATGTGCGAAAAAAATTTGAATTTTCGATTTTTCAAGAAAATTCAAAAAATTGTTACGTCTGTTCTGTAGGGCGTTCAAAAAGATATATTTTTCATCCTTTGACTCTTTTTCATATCGTGCGTTATTTGGCTTTAAATTAAATTTTTTTTTTTAAATTTTCAAAATGCTCTAACTTTTTTAATTTTCATCAAAAATGGCTGGCCAACGAACTCGGCCTTCATTTTAGGACAATAAAAGAGTATACCAAAGGACAATCCAATCGGTCAATTCCTTCGAAAGTTATCGTGAACGAAAAATAAAAATCTACGGACACACACACACACACACACACAGGCAGACAGGCAGACAGACACATTGGTAAACCATGTTTTTCGGGTTCAGGGGGTCACAAAACGTGAAGATTTAAAAAAAAATGGGGGGGTAAAATTTTACACAAATATAATACATTCTCTCTGATGAGAATGTAAAAACTTAAGGACATGTGGTGATTACCATAAGAGCAAATTTACTTTTTCCAATTTTACGCTCGTTATAATAAATATTTTTTGCTGAAACTAAGCCATTTTTGGCTAGTTTTATGCGCCAGTTTTAGCAAAAAATAATACATTCTCTCTGATGAGAATGTAATATTTATTTTTTGCTTTTATGGTAATTGCACTTCAGTGTATAGTATAAATTTTACACTTTCATAATCACTGCTGACTAAGTAATATTGCACAAGAAATACATAGTAAAAAATAAAAAAATGCCTTTTAATTTCTTTTGAATTAAAATCTGATTTTTTACAGTGTGAATCATAAAACCCTATATTCTCTGAACTAGAAAAAATCACGAGTTTTTCTGGAATCGAGTGTTGTTAATTTTCGGTGCTGAAGTTATTGAGGAGGCCGGAGACCAAGAGGAATAATGCATTACTGCACTGGGGCGTAGAACTATGAGAAGATCAAGCCGGCGTTTTGGCAAATTCAATTTCATTGGGATTCGAGTACTATAGAAGTATTGGATTGAATTTTGCGCCAACTAGTAAAGTATTCAAAAGGATTTAGTGGCGCTTTTCAATCTAAAATCGAAAATCCATTGAAAATAAAAACGATCCACTGCTCTGCACGATTCATACGTACTAAACTGGTAGATAAAGATTCTCTGCAGCTGAATAGCAGCACTTTGGTCCCTCGTCCAGTGAATTTAATTAAATTCTCATTTACAGCTGCCAAACAAGTGTGGAATTCACCGCTTGGTATTACAAAAGACGAGTCGTGAGGCCCTAAATTACTTTGCGCACATGAGCATCATATTCTATTATTACGTTGTTTTTTTACAATAGCTTTGTAAAACTATTTAAGAAAGTATTACCAGTTCAAGAAATTCTATGTTTCTGAATTAATATAATTGAAATTTCATTCCAGTGTTTAATTCCGCTTCTTTGCACCAGATTTCTCGTAAATTTAGTAAACTGAAGAGAGAAGAAATTAAACGAAATAAATTTTTTCCTTGAAACTAAATATACAGTTCTGTTAAATTTTCATTTTGCATCCAACTTTGACATCCTATGAATACTTTAAGATAAAATTCTAAATAATCGATGATTTTATTATACGAGTGTATTAAATCTTATATCTCTATTATTTATTTTAATAAGGTAATTATTGTGTGAAGTTATCATTGTGGTGTAAATTAAATTATAGAATTGGGTCACTAATTTAAATTAGTAAAAATTATAACTGATACACATTTAGAGACTAAATACTTCTTTTAAATAAAAAAGACATAAGTACAAGAATAAGAAAAGAAAGAAATATTTATTCCATTTCTGGGCATATCTTCCATGAATATTAAACAAAACAAGAAGAATTTACATTATAATAACGAAAACTTTTATTGAGTTTAAAATAAGATATTAAGATGAGTAATGTTCAAGTTGAAAAAATTTCTTAATGTCTTCTTATCATTTATTGCGTAATTTTGTTGCGCAAATGAGGTTTTCCAAGTAAAATCGTATTCTTTGCTAGAAATTCTTCAAGTATTTTTGACAGTCGTCATTTTTAATGAGAAAATAATGTTCTCTTGTTAATAATAACTAAACAAACTGAAAAACCAATTTCTAGGTAAAGAGAGATATGCAAATGTATAATACTTGAAAACAATTTATTAGGTAAAGAAACCTTAAAGTTGAATATACGCATTGCTGTACAGGAAGAACGATCGTTGGTATAGTAGGTGTTCTGTGTACAGTGTACACACTACTTCAATGTACACTTAAAGTTGAAATAAGGAGGTTTCTACGAAGCGTAAGAGGTAGTTTCCGCTTCAAGAATTAGTATGCCTGACTAAATCGACTTCGTACCACTTGAGGCAATACTCTCCTGTCTCCACCGTGTCAAACAGAAGGTTCACGTTTTCCTAGCACCTCTACAATATTATAAATATTTTTTCTCAAAAGTTTATGTTAATCTGGCCACGAATACTATTTATTGACCTTTGTACGAAATATCTACAAAACATTACAGAAAACTAGAAGATCGTACGACTTAAAAACTCTCTCTCTCTAAATCTGAATTAGTGAAAAGTCGGTCACTAATTTACTTTAGTGAAAAATTCTACTAATTGTTAGTCATTTTATGACCAAAACTTTAGTGAAAAGTTTAAAACTACTAAATGAAATAATGAAATACAACTAATAATTAGTAAAAATTTTAACTAAAATAAATTAGTGACCGACTGTTCACTAATTCAGATTTAGAGAGCTGGTGGTCGAACGGCACACAGTTAAATCTTTGTCTCAAAATGAGGCAAAAAGTTTTCAAAATGAGACAAAAATTTCTCAAAATGAGACAAGAGTTTTTCTAAAAATACATTTAATTTATCTATAAAATACTGTGATAAATAATAAGTTTTTTAAAATACAAGATTTTACAAGATGTAAAATATTGAACAAATTGCAGCAAAAACAATGTTTTAAAAATTCTTGTAGTTTTCTGTAAAAATGGTATCCAGTGGGTATGTGACTGTTTAAAAATTTTTTTTTTTCATTAGAGATATCCGTCTTCAAACATGTGTTGATATTGGCTAATTTCTAAGTAAATGTAAAATAATGTTATTAAACATAAGAAGAAAATTTTTATATTATCACAAAAAGCCTTAGAAATCTCTTAAAATTCGTTAAAACCTCATATAATTCCCAGAAAATTCTTCAAAAATGGTACAATAACATTAAAAATACTTTTATATCCTTTAAAATCCGCTAAATATTGGAAATCTCATAAAATTCCATACAATCCCTCGCAATTCTTATAAATCTTTATAAATATCTTCAAATTCTTCGAAATTCCAGGATAACATTTAAAATTCCTTAAAACCCCTTGAAACTCGTCCAAACGTTTTGAGATCACTTAAAAATTCACGAAAATCTTAGAAATTGCTTAAATCCGTTGAAATCTCTTAAAATTCTCAGAAACCTTTTAAAATTCCTAGAAATATTTTTAAAATCCTAAAAAATCTTTTGAATTTTGTAAAAATCACTTAAAAGTCGTCAAATTCCCTTAAAATTCCTAGAAACCTCTTGAAATTATTCTCTATAAAAGTGTCCCCTCTCAAAAAATCTCGAAAATCTCGCATATAAATCTGATTGGCTTTGGAATGACTTGAAGTTTTAAGAAGAAAAAGAAAATAATCGCGTGCATGTTGGTTTGCTAATCTAATTAAATTATAATCTGAAGGATATGCAATGAGGAAATGATACATGGAAAAAAGAAAGTGAAAAGAAATGGCTAAATTTACCATATTTAAAATAGTCAAAACCCGAGTAGAAATTTTGCTGTGGCCCCGATCGGGCCCAGATTGGGGTATCTGGCCTCGATCGGGTCCAGATCGGGGGATTTCAGACCGGGGATGAAACACACGGCCCGACCAGGCTCAGACCTGGCTAAATCGGGGCCCGATTGGGCCGGGCGTTTCATCACCGATCTGGGCCAGGTTTGGAAATTTCTACACGGGAATGCGCCTTTTTCCTGGAATATATTTTTACTATTTCAAATTGTAACTTTTACAAAGTAAATATAGCAGGGTTTACAATTTTCTTAGCAAACATTGCAATTTTAAATATAGTAAAAGTTACTAAATTCCAGGAAAAATGTGTTCAGAGCGCATGTTGACTATTTTAAATGGTAAATTCAGCCATTTTATTTTTTCTGTGTAATTGTATGTATATATGGATAAATGGATATTCAATTTATAAGCAGGAAAAGGAAAAAAAAGCTAGGAAAAATAGGTCATGAAAATTTAAGGAAGAGTGGTATATGTATAAGGGAGCTTTCTCGAGTAGGGACGAGATATTATGGATGTTGGATGTGATGAGAAAGAAAAGGTATGATAGGTTTTAAAGGGGGTGGGCGGTTATATGAGGGGGTGATGGGTTGTTATGTATATGAAAAGGGTATGTTACAAGGGGTGTATAGGGTTTAAATATATAGTTAGGCTGCTAGACCACATACTTTTCAAAACACTTTCCCATAAAATATAAAGTGTAACCAAACCTTTTTTTAGAATTTTAACAAATTGAAACCCAAGACACCAAAACACGTGAAAAAATGTGGAGAAAATTTTACTAAAAATTCTATTAAAATCTGAGTATCCTCTATTAGTGTTGCTTGCCTTTGACATAGCTTCCCAGCCGAACCTCGTCAGTATTCCGTTTTCCATGGCCAAGCCTAAAATTATCGGTACATTCCAAGCAAGGCCCGTTGATTACCTCTGGTAATTGCTATTACAAGTGAACTCGGCGTGCCTGCTGCCTCCCTAGGGTCGTTGCGCTTCTAGTCCCTTTCTACATCCTCGTTTCATTCGCAGGCATATATCTATGTATATTCTACACCGGCTAATGTCTACTATACGTGTACGCGTTCAGAGTCAACTACCTCCCTAACCTGGCCGATTCAAACTCCCCCCCCCCAGCCAACCTGCCAACGAGTCAGTGGCGCAACGGTCAGCGCTCATCATACATATGTATTCGAGGCAAGAACACTCTAATAAGGACATTCAACTCCGGTGGTGGGGGTGAGCCCAAAAACGTTGTCGGCGGTAGGAGGAGCCAAATTTCGTAGGCGTAGCGCAATTCGTTCCATTTCCAGTTCGTTCTGCGCATCGACGAAAAATTTGACGGGACGGATCTAACCTCAAACTTGTTTATTTATGTTTATTTCAAGCGAGTGTGTTAGGAATTATGGTTTTATTACTGTTTGAATGTATCATCTGTATATTCATGTGCTGTCGAAAAAAAGAGAGTAAATTGTCAAACTATAAATGACAATGTTACTTTAAGTAGTAAAGTTAAAGTAAAGTTAAAGTTAAAGTTAAAGTTACTTCTTGAGATAAAGTTCAACTGCATCGATCCATTCTTTATAATTTTCTTTTTTCTAAAACATTGTCGCATATAAGGAATGTTATATTATAACATAAACGATTCGCAAGATTTTCAATTGTGTATGCAAAAAATAATTATGCTTATTTAACACGTACCTTGTCAGGAAATGAAAATAAAGTGACATGCTGGTTTTCCTTTTCGTCACTTTTCGATTTACTCGAGCAAAAATCAATGCAACATGAAACCATAATTCCTAACCACCCTAACACTCGCTTGAAATAAACATAAATAAACAAGTTTGAGGTTAGATTGGGTTAGATCCGTCACAAGAACGTCGATGCGCAGAACGAACTGGAAATGGAACGAATTGCGCTACGCCTACGAAAAATTTGGCCCCTACCGCCGACAACGTTTTTGGGCTCACGGCTGCCTTACCCCCACCACCGGAGTTGAATGTCCTTATTAGAGTGATCTTGATTCGAGGGGATGCTATATAATACGAGAATACACTTTCTGTTTACAGAAGCAGGCCATTACTTTGGCCATCCGCGCCTCTGAATCGCCTATCCTACCTCTTCGCCTTCACCGACTAGCTAGTTCTCAAATAAGCTGATGCACTGTCTAAAATTTCATATGTTATTCTTCTTAGATGAGGGTGTCCATAGATATTTTAATTGGACTAGCAACTATGATCCGAAGTTATGATTAATTTCTCGTTTTTGCACATCTTTTGTTAAGAAGATTCGGAGGATTCTAAATAAGTTCAAATCAAAGGATTTTGAAATGTTTTTAGGGATTTAAAAAATATACAGAATAATTGAGAATTTATAATTTTTGAAATTAGAAACTTGTAATTCCTTTGCTAATTTCAAAAAGCTCCATATGTTTCAGCTTAAAATCCCTTTAACGTCTTTCAAAATATGGTGAAATTCCTTTAAATTTCGTAAAAGTACTTGATGTTTCTTGACATTCCTTAAAATTAGGCTTAAAATTACTCAAAATACCATGAAGTCTCATTAAAACTCTTAACTAGCTGTTAAGTTGTATCAACTTTTGTGCTCATTCAATGAGCACTTTGCTTCTTGTAAGCAAATATGATTTGCTTCCTCTTTGAGGAAGCATTAAGTATTTAATTTTCTTTACATCAGCATTAAATTTTAATTATTTGAGAAGTTATATTCGAAAAACTCTTTTTCGAAAATTACAATAAAGCATAACTTTCTTATTTTTGAATGAAATGGATTAATCTTATTGGTCAATCGATTCGTCTGGACACAATGAATCTTCATTTCCCTAACACCAGCTTTAAATTTTTATTATTTGAGAAATTATAGTTGAAAAATTGAATTTTTAAAAAATAATTTTTTATAACTTTCTTATTTCTCAATGAAATGCATTAATGATATAGGTCAATCGATTCATCTCGACACAAAGAATATTTATTTTTCTTACGTCAGGTCAAAATTTTGATTATTTGAAAAGTTATAGTTGAAAATTAATTTTTGAAAATACAATTAACATAACATCCTTATTTTTTAATGAAATACATTAATCATATAGGTCAATCGATTCGTCTCGATGAAAGGAATCTTCATTTTCCTTACATCAACTTAAAATTTTGAATATTTGAGAAGTTATAGTGACACACATACACACACATACATACATACATCCGAACAATTTTTCAGGATATCATGTTAGATATATTCCACTTAAAATATGTTCAAAAAAACCTTTTTTTAGAAACTGGATTTTTGTCACCACTACAAAGCTTCCTCTCGATGAGGAAGCAAAATTACTTAAAATCTCATGAAATATCATGAAACACCTTAAAATTTCTATATGACAATTCAATGAAATCTTATAAAATCCTGCCTTTAAAATAAACTTCATATCCCATAAAATATCGTAAAATATCTGAAAACTATTTAAAATTTCATGAAATTCCGTGAAATCCGATGAATCCTTTAAAAGACTTAATTTATTAATATCCCATGCACAATATCTTAAAATCCCTTTTCATCCTTCAAAATCTGGTGAAATTACTTTAAGTTTCGTAAAATAACAATATTCCTTAAAATTATTCAAAATTCTATGAAATCTCGTTAAATACTTTTAAATTATTGAAAATCCAATGAAATCTCACCAAGTCCCTTAAAATTACTTAGAATCCCCCGACATATCATCAAATCCCATAAAGTTACTTAAAATCTCATGAAATATCATGAAATCCCTTGAAATTACTAAAAATTCAATAAAACACCTTAAATCCCTTGAAATCCTTTAAGCCCTTGAAATAACTTAATATCTCTAAAATCTCAATAAATTGCGTAAAACTATTTTAAATTCCTTAACATATTATTCAAAATTCCATGAAATCTCTTAAAATACCTGAAAATCCCATGAAATCTCATAAAATTCCTTTAAATTTCATGAAAGCACTTGATTCTCCTAAATTAATCAAAATCTCATAAAAATTTCGTTAAATACTTTAATATTTCTGAAAATTCAATTAAATCTCGCCAAAACACTTTAAATTTCTTAAGACTATAAAATTCCAACAACTGGTAAAAATTCCTCAAAATTTCTGAAAATCACAATAAATTTAATAAAGTCCCTTGAAATACTGCGAAATTCGGTATATTCACAAAATTCGCACAATTTCCAAACCAATCAGATTTTCGACAACAATGTGTTCGATGTATGGTAACATCACTTTTTACATTCTCATCAGAGAGAAGTGATTTCAAGCAATTTCAAAACATTTCAAGGAATTTCAAAAGATTTCAAAAGAGTCTAAACATTATAAAATATTCCAAAGGAAATCAAAAGATTTTACAGATATTTCATGTTATTTCAAAGAATTTCAATGCAATACAGAAAAGAAACCCTGAAAATTTGTTTCGTCATAATTTTTAACGCGACTGTTATTTTTTTACGTTTTGAAAATTCTCCTTTCACATCCCAGAACATATAGAAAATGAGAAATATAAGCGTATGATTCAAATTACCCCTTATGATATATATAACTGTAATGCACTCTGCTCTACATTTAATTCAAAGGATATGCGAGAGGCAGAAGTCGATCGGATTTACGAATTCGAAATGGAAACGAGGAGGACAAAGAGGGAAAAGGTGGGAGGATAGTGGTGAGATGGGTAGCCGGATCGTCATGAGAAAACTTCGTCGACGAGCTTTTTCCTCGGTAAAAACGTGCACGTACTTATACGAACGTTCCTTACGCTGGAAGCATACGAAGTGGCATTCGACAAACATTGAGCACGCGACTTTTCAACTCGCGCGTAACACCTCTGCTGCTCAGGGAAGTTTATTCAAATCGTGTAAGAAAGAAAGGACTATACGTTTTACTTGACTTTTTTGCTTACATTACGTCCTTATTCAGATTTCTGTTTATATATTTTTTTTTAAATTCAATAAAAATGTATTTTTACGTTACCTAACACATAGACAGACCTGAATGCAAATAAAATTAAATGGGTATTAGAGCTGACGTTTCATTAGAAAAAAAGGTAACATCATGCGAAATCAAATTTGAAAATATGCAGTCATATGTATACAGAATGTAGGTGTCAAAGTTCCCTTTGTATTGAGTTCGGTTTAGTCAATACTGACGAGTGAACGTGTCTTGTTCCTCTTTTTATTTCGAGATCACGTATCACCGTAATCACGTATACGTATCGATTGAATTGAATCAATGAGATTCAATTAAAACCACTCCCACTGGATAACAGTGTGATTTCCGAACCGGAGTACTGGTTGGTGAATAAATGAGCGACAGAATCATTTGACATGTAAAAGTACAAGGGCTTAATTGTGAAATTATTACTCTACATACACAGCGTATATAATTTATACTTTAATGGATATTTCTAGCAACACAAGATGTTCCATTGGGTTGAAGTTTCAGACGTCTATTTTCACGATTTTTTTTACATTTATTGGAATAATAACAAAAAAACAGAGTTTCCACAGTTCCCGAAATCCAAAATTTTTATTTATTTACTAGGAGCTAGGAGCAATTTTAGAAAATTTAGAGGAATTTGTAAAAGATTTTTAATAATTTTAAGGAATTTCAAGAGATTTGATAAGATTTAAAAAATTATAAAAGGATTTCAAGAGATTTATAGTAATTTCAAGGAATTTCAAGGAATCCTAAGAGATTTTGATTGATTTTAGGAATTTTTGTATATTTTAAATAATTTTAAGATATTTACAGAAGATTTAAAAGTTTTTAAGGAATTTCAAGTAATTTTAAGGGATTTTAAAGAAACATTTGATTTACTCCACATTAGAATAAATTCCTTAAAATTTCGTAAAATCACTTAAAATGTTTTGAAATCTCTTGAAAATTTTTGAACTCTCTTGAATTCTTTTGAAATCAATCCATTGAAATTCTTTAAAGTCACTTAAAATTTGATAAAATCCTTTAAGATCTCTTGCAATCTTGTAAAATTTATATAGAAATTTCTAAAATTGTCTGGAACATTCTTTTGATATCTCTTTCAAACTTTTATAAAAATCCCTTGAAATTTTGTGAAAACTCTTAAAAATCCTTAAACTGTTTTTAATTCTTTTAAAAATTCTTGGACTTTTCTTAAGATATATCTTGAAATTCCCTAAAATGAAAAATCACTTAAAATCTCCATAAAATCCCTTGAAATTTTTTAAAAACCCGGGCAACGCTGGGTAAATTTCTACAAGTAAATACTGTTAAAAAAAACTGATCAAAATTTAATATACTGTGAGTAAAGTCATTCGCATATACCGTCAATTAAATTTAATATACCATTATATTATAGAATTAATATAAAACCATATTAAAATTAATATACTTATATTAAAATTAATATACTTTATATTAATATTAATATATCTTATATTAATGTTAATATACCCTATATTAATTTTAATATGGTTTTATATTAATTCTAAAACATATGGTAGTATATTAAATTTAATTTACGGTATACGCAAATGACTTTACAAAATGTATATTAAAAGTATATTAATTTTGCAAACAGTTTTAACAGTGAATAAATAAAAATAAAATGATTTCGGGAACTTTTTTGATGCTCTTAATCCAAAAAATGCAAATGAAAAATAAAATAAAAAAAAACGGAGAAAACTGGATGTTAATAACTAAATATTAAAAATCTGAATATTATCACATAATATCTAGATATTATAGAGTAATATATCGACTTTTTAGAGATATTACGTTTTAATAACAGAAGATATTAATGTTCTAATAAATTAAGATATTAAAATTTAAAATCTGGGATATTAAAGTTTAATATCTCAGATATTAAACATTTGCGCCCACCATTTCATTTTAAATCGCGCGCCAAATTTTTACCAATGGCATCATTTCTCGGATGGGAAGCCAAGCAGCACGCCATTTTGGAATACTTTGGAAGCTGTATTGATTGAAGCTTTGAGGTTCGACGGATTCGATCATTGATCGCTTTATTCATCAAAATTAAAATTCCACCGTGAGTTCATCTGTGTATATTTATACGACATATATTCCGATCTTCGCATAGCCCTCGGAAGCTGTAAGTATTAATTTTCCATACCTAAGTGCAAGATTATATCAAAGAAACAAAACCCAACCTAAAAAGAATTTAGTACATTCTCTGATGAGAATGTAATATAAACTGTTAGACTTATTTTCCTAACATCCCGTGTAAAAATGAGCATTTAATTTTTGCATAAAAATGATTCTATCAACATTATATACTCTCAAATAAATTTCCTTGTTATGATAAATCATTTCAGCATGTCAAATTTTTGTACAATCATTTTTATATATAAATTATGTAAAATATTTTTACATGGGATAATTCATAAAAATATACTTTCTTGCTATATTTGTATATATTATTAGAATCTTCTTACTTTATTTATAGCACTATGGATTTGAATGCAGTGACCAGTTTACTGAAAAGTTAGGAAGTGGACGATTTAACTACCTTGCATCGAACCAAAAATGTATTACTTTTCTGGCATCTTGACTGATCTATCGATGTAATGTCGACCAAAATAAACTATTTAATATATAATATTATTATTTATAATATTATTAATTATTTAATATATAATGTAATTATAAACAAATCCTAGTACCTATCCTATCCTATAGTTATTTAAAACATATAAGATATTAATATTTAAAATTTTATATAATAAGCAGTAGTATTATAGATATATCTGAGATTTTTGAATGTATAATCAAGGATATTAAACCATAATATCCAAGATATTAAAAGTTTTTGAATTTCTCCTTCTAATTTTAATATCTTAGGTATTTAAATTTAATATCTCGGATATTAAAAAGTTTAATATCTGTGGATATTAAATATAAATATCTAGATAGTCGTCCCATAGTTAAAAAGCAGATGTATTACGATTTAATATCCAGATTTTATTAACAGTTAATATCTATTTCTCTCCGTCTGAAACTTCAACCCAATAGATGTTCCATAACATTTTCTTTTACCTTTCCAAGATGAAGAATTATATTTAATTTCTTTTCAACCAAGGCTATCTTTAAAAAAAAATAATAGTAGAAAATAGATTGCTGCAATTCGACCGTTTTGTAATATGGAATGAAAGATGACTCGTGTAGCAAAGTGATATTGAAATCTAACAAAATCCAATATTTATTATTACCTCTAGGACGCGCCTCACCCATCATCGGCCTATGTGTCAATAACCAAGAATTTCTGATACGATACGTGGAACTTTGAATTTAATTGCTTCTGTGGCAAATACCAATAGAAGTTGGAAGCAAAAACCGCACCTCTAACCACTGATATTTTACAACTTCCAAAGGGACTATTTATTCTGAAGGTAAATAACGTGATAACCACAAAAACTTTTATGCATCAAATATGATATGAATTGAATATTGGGTTGTAAAATTTCATGAAACTTTGGGGGTCTCGTGAAACATTTCAATGTTTCAAAGATGGTGGCGGGAAAATTCAAAATAAGTACCAAATGCCTTCCTTGAGGCATTTTTAAGTGTTTATATAACAATTTAACAGTTTTCTTCAACGCATTCAAATATCAAAGTTTCATCAAACAATGAAACTTTGACAGTGAAACATTTGAAAGTTTCAAGTGAAAGTTTCAATGTTTCAATGAAACGTTTCATTGCTCACAGCCCTAATTGAATATATCCTTGTAGGTTACGAATATGCTCGATTTATATGAACTTAGAGGTGAAGAGACCCTTAAGGTGAAGATCAACCTTGCGGATTAATTTGGAAGGCAGGAATGGATTATTTCCTATATATGTAGAATCTATCTCCATGTGCCGGGCGGATTTAATTTGCCGGAAACATTCTAATTAATTGTCAACTATTCGTCTGGAATATTGGTAATAGGGATCATGTCTACTATTATTCTCGAAGGTAGAATAATGATAATCCTATAAATCTGTCATCAATATAATATAGCCGTCTGTTGGCTTGTTGGTTTCTTTATTATATTAAAAAAAAAATATCTCGACATTTCTGAGATACTACTAAGCTTTGACTACAAACACGTGGAAATATTTTTCTTCGTTTATTAATCACTTGGCTTGTTGTCAATGAGTTTTCAATTAATTCATATAAGAGGAGATGTATTTGAAGAGTTTCTTTTTTTCCAAGCAGAAAAAGTAGAAATTTATTCATGTATATTCACTTGGTCTCGGCACTGCCCTTTCATTTTCTGGATTTTAATATTATTCATCTCTTATAGCGTATAGTAATCATACGTATGCAGATAGACTAGTTATTGAGGCATTGGAATTTCCGATATTTCGGCCGCTTGCAAAAGACCATTTGGATCGATTGGTAGATGATGTTTATACAGACGATGTTCTATACATATATGTATATATGTGTATATGTATATGACTTTCTACATGTATATGTATATAGCTTTATACATGTATATGTCTTTGCATATGTATATGTACATTTATAGGCCTAGGTTCGACGATATCCTGCGGAGCTTGGACTTGATCGAATTCATCAGTATATGTGTTTATCAGTATAAACGATATGGATCATGGTGTTAGCACTTTTTTAACTTTACCCTGGTTACCGGAATACTCGTCCATTGCACAGTTTTATTGCTTTGAAATGAAATTCCTTCCATGCTCGGATTTGTCTGTTCCAAGCAATCCGGATTATGTTCGATTTTTTTTTTTGGGTCAGTTCAGAATTTCTCGGTTAGAACGCAGTTATTTTGGCATAGGTACTGGGCTTTTTGGGCTTTTTTTGGGCTCCTAAATTACAAAAAAAAAAAACTCAAAAAACAACCCTTAAGTTTCAAAATCAACCCCACTCTCTAAATCTGAATCAGCGAAAACCCTACAAAATCAGTGAAATTCGCTGATGAATCAGTGAATTTCGCGCCCTCTATGAGAGTAATTCCGTTAATTCATCAGCGAATTTCACTGATTTGGTATGGTTTTCGCTGGTTCAGATTTAGAGAGCAGTTACAGAAATGTAATTTTTTAAAAATTGAAGCATACAGTAATTTCGAGCTTTTTTGGGCTCTTCAATACCCTAAACGAAAGTTATCAAAAAACAACCCCTACCTATCAAAAATCAACCCCTACCTATCAAAAATCAACCCTTACAAAAAATGTTAATATTTTTAAAAATAAACAACACTATTTTATTCAGTTTTACTCGGGTACTACGAATATCCCAAAATGAACTTTTGGGCTTCAACCTTTGATACCAAAAACTACCCACATTTTGTCACGCTTTGTTGGCTATTTTTATCGAAAAATATTTATTATTGGAACGTGAAATTGCATAAAGTAAGTTTGCTTTTATGACAATTACCACACACGCTTAAGGCACTATGTTTTGGTTTAGAGGGTTCAAAATGTAGCTATTAATGTACTTTATTACACTCATTTCTTTCTAGAAGTACAATATTTTGTCAAGAGTATCAGGTTAAAATTTCAGCTAAAAATATTAAATTCTGCATGAGTTATGAATTTCTGAGTAAAAAAGCCGTCATTTTTTGCAGCTTTTAGGTTCAGAAGGTTTTTTTTTTTTCATATTCAAAAGCTTCAAAGGGTATATAGTTCATGGAATGAAGGGATGAAGCCAAAAAATCAGAGTGGGTATTTTTGATCAGCTAAAAAATCATAGATCCCTTTGAATTTGTAAAAAGTTGAAAAAGATTATTTTTTTACCGGAATCATATATTTTTGGAAAAGGGGGGTAGTTCTTGGCATGAAGGGATGGAGCCAAAAAATCAGAGTGCACGGAAAAAATAACTGAATCAAAAAATGGAAAAAGTTTGCGAAATTTTAATAAACAGAATGTCACTTTTGGACAGACCCTAATTTTAAGAAAATTTCGTATAAATTTATCAATTTTATTTATTAGGTTTACGAATATTTCGAAAATTTTTTCGAAATATTCGTAAACCTAATCCACTATTTGATAAATTTATACGAAATTTTCTTAAAATTGGGGTCTGTCCAAAAGTGACATTCTGTTTATTAAAATTTCGCAAACTT